>JAKSZP010018917.1:0-62718 GCA_022478985.1 Massospora cicadina | reverse complement strand
GCTTAGCTGGAGGGGTAGCCACAACAGCTTTAGAAAGCTTTTGTGCTAAGCTGATTATTGCAAACCTAAGGCTATTCCATCCCTTCTGGAAACCTCTCCTACCCACTTCGGCCTTGCCAGTTGTTGGTACTACCTTACAGGGCTTTGATACATAAGAGGAGTGATATCCTTTTTAAAACGCATTGAGGGAACAAGTTTAGCAGGGGGGAGGGACACAGGAGAGCTAACTCCTCTCTGTTCAACAAGTGGAAGCTCCTCAGTGGCTAATGCTGAAGGTTTCACCTCATTATCATTTGAGTTAACATATAATTGGAAGTCAGCCACTTCTAAAAAAGTTTCTTTAATATCACAGATGTTTGTGAAGTGGCGTTTCAGTGATATGATATGTCTGGCTAGGGAAGGCTGAGACACTAACCCAGTTAACAGGGCAGCGATAGTATCATCAAGGGTAATCATGTTGGAGGTTGACAACCTTTGTGCAGAGAGATAAAAATCGTTTATCAAAGGCAATGGTTGACTCACCTTCATACATACTAAGGCGCATAAAGGCCTGTTTTTCCCTGTATAGACTTTGCTTTGATCCAAATTCAGTTATAAGAGCCTCTTTCACCTCTGCATAGGTGTGCAGAGGGGCAGGTAAGGAACCATCATTTCTTACACTATGCAGCTTAAACAAGGAAGGATGTGTTGCACTTTTTGCTTGTCTGTTGCACAATCCATGGCAGCTTCATAAACATTCAAAAAAGTAGCAATACTCCCATCACCAAGAGTTTACTTGTTGTCAGAACATGGGTTTAGAGGGCGCTGCTCAAGTTCAGTGAGTCGGGATAGAACTCTTGTGAGTTGTTTTTAGAGCAACTAAACGAGATCCCAAGTGATGAGGGAAATTGGGAGGGTTACTCATGATTGTAGCCTCCAATTTTGATGAACTTTGTAATGTACAGTGGCCCCTGTAGTGAGCACCAATTTATAGGAATCCAACTCTTGTGTGCTCGCTGGTGCTTATGCCACTGGATTCCACACAAACTTTTTCATAAGTTCATATTTAATGCCAATAAAAACTTGATTTATTTATATTTATTAGGGGCGCGGGATATAAGAAAAAGATGATGCTTTCCGATTTTTGACCATTAGTATTTATACTACTTTTGTAGGTCAGAGGGAATTCAGGGATAAGTTTGGAATAGCCTTAATGCTTTCAACTTTGGTAATATGCAGGAATAGCCTATCACAACTTGGGAACTCGCTTCAGGGCAGCGGAGCAAAAGAAGCTAGGAATTGTGACTGGCCAGAACTCAACTGTGAGGTAATGTTTCAAAAAATTGATCCAATCACCACCTGAGAAATTTCTTGCACCTTGGGGGACCCCCGTTAAGCCTATAAAGGGGTGGGTCCCTGCGTAGTTGCATTGAAGGACTTTTGGGTGGTGGGGGAGTGCCTTCCAATAGTAACCCAAAGTCCATCTTGTGGTTGGAGTAATCCAATTACTTGATTTTATGTTTGGTGCCCATAGAGGTTTTTTACTCATGTCACCCCAATTAATGGGGTTCCACTGAGATATGCCAGGGACCTTTGGCTGAAATGCTTTATAGCATTGGTTTTATTATTGTGGGAATCACTCTTAAAATCCTCAGATTATTGCAAATAACCAACATTTCCCTTTTTCAACTGAGATTGACCTAAAAAATTCTTCTTTTTCAGCTGCAAAGGCAAATGTCTGACAACATCTGATAGTTCGATGATTAACTAATAGATGTAAGGATTGAGCTTTTCTCTCTCGTTGCAATCACTTTTGCAACTTATTCAATTCAAGTCTGATTCTAGTTTGATAATCTCACAGTGGAGATTAGTCTGCACCCATGTCAGGGAGCAGTTGGGCAAGTAAGGTAAGAGGAGCAGGTGGTAGGCCCGTGGCCTCAAACGTTCAAAAATGCCCCAAAGAAACTGGTGGAATAGAAAAAAATAAAAACCTGGCGGTTACTATTTCCCTGAAAATTCTCACTTGGCAAGCGCGATGCAACCAGTACATCAACACGCCGCACTCCCAACCACTCTTGTCAGTGGAATACAAAGTCCGTAAGTTTCTGGACATCTAACAAACAGCTTTATGGGAAAAATTTTGTGGGGATGTGCACACTTTTTTCCCAACCGTGGTGTACATCGCACCTCACTCCATGTCATGCGGTTGGCTGGACCTCAGTTTTAAACAAGGAGGCAGCAGACAAAGCTTCTGCAGTGCATGTAGTGATTGACCTCCCTGAAGGGCAATGGGTCATCAAACCCAAATGCACCAGATGGACAAAATCCAACCAAATCTTTCTCACGTTTGGCTTTTTGCCTACTATGGTAAAACGTGCCATTTTGGAGCAGCACCTGAAAGATGGTCATACCATATACAGCGAAATACAATCTTTCAAGATGCAATGCTTTACACTGATGCCACATCTGTGCACCGGCAAAGCCATCACAGTTCTGACACCAACCAAGGAGATCATGAAGGACCTAACCCAGATCCCGCACTCCACATATATCAATATTGAAGGGCACACCACCCACCCTTTCCAGGTAACCGTGGACAGCGCACCCCCCATCTGCACCCACTGTGATGCATTCAGCCATAAGGCACATGCATGCCCCACCAAGGAGGGCATCACATTCCAAGAGCACCCCTCGGCGGCCATGGCCAATGGAGAGGCGCACTACGAACCAACTGCAAGCACCAAAGAGGCTTTCCTGTGGGGAGCACAAGGCTGCTACCTACTGGTAAAACCTATTTCCCCGCAAGAGCAGAAGAAGGCCAAGCAGGCCCACAACGCCGCGGCCAAGGGAGCGGCCAAAGTCACAACTGCTATCCCACATTCCCAAAGCCAGGAGGACATCAAAACCTTTGTGGTGGAAGCAACTTGGGAATCCCTCAACCAATCATATTGGGAAGCCCATGCCGATTGGGCCACCCAATCTGAGAATCTGATGGGTGACTCGATCTCATCCAATATTTGCAACCAAGCTCTGGTTGAAACTCAATAGGGGTCCAACCTACCTGAAAAAAAATTTTTGACCTGATTGATGGTGCACTGAACTCATTCGCACCACAAAAAATTCGTTTGATGTCAGGGAAACAAAAAGTGAAGGCAAAAGCCAATGCAAACCTTTCTGTTAAAATTAACAAAACCACCAATAGCATTGCTACAAACACCCACGCTGCCGTGAAGGCCCATGGGGATCTATAGGAGGCTAGTGGGCCTGGGTGCCCACCCCCTCAAACCTAAGCTGCGATGGGGGAAACCTTCATTTTAGGGACGTTGAATATTGCTAGACTCAAGGCCTCAATGTCCCAGGCTAGGAAACTGAGTTTTTTACAAAAAAATTTACCCGTGGATATCCTGGCCATCCAGGAGTCCCACTGTCCGCGAGGTTCTGAGGATGCTTGGAAAACCATGCTCCTCCCATCCCTATCCTTTTGGTCAGAGCACTGTTGGGTGCTAGTTTGGAAAAACAATTTTTTCAAATTTTTATCATCAGAATCCTTCCTCAATGGCTGAGTCCTCATTGTCAATTTCTCATGGGCTGACGTGGTGCATGCTATCATCAACATCTATGACACAATCTGTGCATGAGAGCGTCAGAAATTTTTCTCGTTGGTCAAATCCCTCCCGCTACCCCAGACCCTTTTGTAGTCAGCAACATGAACTGTTGGCTAAACACACCCATGGACCGCTGGCCTTCCTCCTCCCATGCCCCGCAGGGTCACGTAGAACTCCGCGTTCTAAAGGCCACCCTTGGGTTAATGGATGCACTGCTGTGGCAAGCCCCGCTGCTCAAAAATATGACGTGCCCTCACATCCACAACGGCCAATTAAGGTCCATGTTTCGCATCAACCTTATCCTTATGCCGGCGAAATTCCAACCTCACATTTCCCACTTCTAAACAACAAAAATTGAATTTTCCAACCACTGGCTGGTCTCAATAACCTACCACCTACCTATCACAGTGGCTAAGGCCCCACATTGGTGCAAACTCCGCCCTCCCAAACTTGCGTCGCCAGGATTTTCCACTTGGGTGGAATCAGCAGCTTTGGCAAAAGAGTTTGTTACACCGTTTTGCGTGGACCTCATCTCCACATGGTCAGCCTTCAAAGAGGATACCATCCGCCACTCTCACCACCTCTTCTCCTGACACTCACGAGCCACATCAGCCATCATTTCGCACACTCTGGCAGAGTTGGCACACCTGGAGTCCAACAACCCAGCTACAGGCTACAGCCCTGAATGGGGCCGGAAGTGGGCAGAAACAGCCACCCACCTCAACGCGCTCAAAAGGCAACACAAACATCAGGTTTTTGTTCAGTACAGGGCCAAACGCATTACAGAGGGCGACAAGTACACCGCATATTTTCTTAAAAAAAATTTGCACCACGCCAGAGTGTGGCCTGCACACAGGTGCAAAGATTGGATGATTCCGTCGCGGATATGCCAGCCAAAGTGGCAATCGTAATATAAAAGTATCACTCGAAGTTATACCAATCTGATCCAATGCAGCCAGCTGAAGTGGTGGAATTTTTTGACTGAACCCACATCTGCACCATTTCCTAATACCCAGAAATAATGAATTTGATTACTCCAAATGAACTGTGGACAGCCATCCGCGGTTCACCAAATCAGAAATGCCCAGGCCCAGATGGCATTCCATATGAATTCTATAAAAAGTACTTCAAATATATATATCCCCACTGCTGCTTGCCTCACTTAACCAGAGCCTTCTGGAAACGCGCCTCCTACTAGGAGAACAAGAGGCCTTCACCTTCACACTCTTCAAGAAAGGGGACAATTTAGACTTAGCCAACTGGCACCCCATTTCTTTAACTAACATGGATACAAAAATTTTAACTAAAATCATGGCTAACCGTTTAGGCATTGTAGCATCTGCCACCATCTCCCCAGAACAATTTGGTTTCATACCCAGAAGGTCGATTTGGGATAACATGCACTCTGTGGCTAACGCATGCCAGTCTAAAGCCTCTGGGGCACTTGCATTCTTGGACCAACAGAAGGCCTATGATAGAGTAAACTGGGAATACCTCAGGGCCTGCCTTCATCAATTCCGCTTGCCCCTCGCTTCATCAACTGGGTAATGCTGCTCACATATCTGCAACAATGGCAGTGCATGGCCCTGGCTTCCTAACGGAATTAGTCCACCCTCAAAGGGGCTTACGACAAGGGGACCCCCTTAGCCCACTCTTATACAACTTCAGCCTTGCCCACTACTTCGAAACGTGAGTGCCCATCTCACTGGGGTCCATGTACCAGGCCAAGCCCCAGTCAAGATGATGGCGTTTGCAGATGACTTTGTGGTTGAGGTGTCTAATAATAAAGACGCATGTGCACTTGAAGCTCTCATCCAGGTGTATTCTCGGGTAAGTAATGCTGCACTGAACGCTTCCAAAACTGAAACCATCCTCCTTGGTCGGTATCAAACCTGCTGGGCCCCAGCAACCAGTGCCTAGCCCGGCCCATCTGCTCGCACACATGCTCGCCCTCCCAACTCACCCCACACCGACCCACTAGTGCCCCCCTTCGTGCCACGCCCTACCATAAGGCCGGTCCGCCATCTGGGCGTGTGAGTGGAGGCAGGCGGGTATGCATCAGCAGTAATGGAAAGTCATATTCTAGACAACGTGATAAAGCGCATCGCCTCCCTCAGAGCCCACCCTACTTCCCTTACTGGCAGGGTTGTTTTAGCCAACTCTATGCTCCTCTCCAAAGTCTGGTTTGGAGCCCACGCCATCCCCTTCTCCTCAAGCTTTTTCAAATCCTTGTATGCCCTTCTGCAAGGATGGCTTTGGTCAGGCCGTCCACCACCATTACGGCTAGAGGTCATGTTTGGCCCTCATCATCATGGTGGCATGGGCCTGCTTGACTTCAAAGCCCATGCTGCCAAGATCCTGGGCACCTGGATTGCAGCTGTCACCGCCCCTACGCTCCCCTCCCAACACTGGTCCCGCGCGGCCTGCTCCAACTTCTCCCGTGCCTTGGTCCTTAACAATCCATCGAACCCTCACTCCTTTATGAAATACTTGGCTTCACACCCATCGGCCACAGGTCCTCACGGGACTAAAACCCACTACAAACAAATCCTCCTCTACATGCGGAGCGCTGAGTGGAGAATCTGTATTAGCGGATACACAGCCCAGAGAGGCCACCCCTCTCCTCAGTTCACACAAGAGGTACAGGGGCTACCCATCCAAGATGGCGTGATCCCCATATGGCCCCATGTCCTATCCAGGGTAGACTACCTGTACATGATGGACATCCCTTACTCCATTGAGACTCAGAAGACTATTTGGAAATATGCACACCATCCTCTGTTGCAGCCTCAAATCTGTTCCCATGTGTGGTGCTGCCTGAGGCATGTGTACCATACGGCTGGGCACTCTAACGCTTTACACTCATCCTGCGTCATGTGTGGCCAGTATGGAACGCTGTTCCACCGCATGGAGAAGTGTCCTACCTCTAGAATGATATGGCGCGAAGTTCAACGTCTGCTTGGCCAGTATCAAACACATCCCTTTAGTCTGTCAAGAGATATGTTTGCTTTATCAATGGCTTCCCCCCTTCCACCCTCTCTCCGTGCTCTGGTGGTTGCAATCGCCATGTGGACTATCCACACGATTGTCTTAGATGCCATCACAGGCTCCACCCCCACCCTTCAAGAAGCTGCTTACAGATTCTGGTCTCATTTGGTGGACCACTTTCAGGCGTGGATGTTTGGATACCTCCCACCGCGTCGCTGACAGCTGGTCTCCTCCTGGTTCCCAGTTTGGTTCATCAAATCAGACCCTTTCCTCCACACGTGTTTGATTGTGGCTACAGCCCCTTCACACGTTCCCTCCCCCTCCCCATAGTGGCGTTCCCGCTGGCAACAAGAGATAGCATCGCTTCTCTGGGGTGCCTTCCCTGTTACTAAGTTTTGTTTCTTTCGGGTCAAATTTGGAAGTGTCCGTCCCATGGTCAGCCTTCCTCGCAATAAATTTAAATTTAATAGGCGTACTGATTGGGATCAGTCAGTTTTTATCACCGACTGATTGGGAATTTAAAAATCAAGTTGCAAGGTGAGTGATGCCACCTGCAACTAGTGAAAAGATGAGTTGGTTTGCAACCTTAATGAATGGGTAACAAGTCCCATTACTTAAGCAGGTTTCATGCCAAATATGGTTGGCTCGCTGGGATCAAGAGGAAAACGTTAATGAAACGTTTTCTGACTCTTTTCAAATTTGTTCTCAAGGATGTCCAACGATGGCATCCTAGCCAGGATGGAGAAGACCATCACTGATGAGATGAGGATGGGTAATTCAACATCAACAGCTGCCGTTTCACTGAGGAGGTGCCAAACGATTGTTGGGCTCCAGATTCCACTATAAATCCCCTAAGATTTCACTGGTAAAAAATATACAAAAAGGCAAATATAATTATACTTATACTTATACCAGAATCCATTTTGAGTCCTATTCTTTCTCAAGAAGATTATTGCTTTGTTCTTCAATTGGGAGACTCTTTAGGGTAAAGAGTAAGAATATGAACATGGATCCAGAAAAAGAGGAGCTGAACTGAATTCGGGATTTCTGCCAACTGTGTGTGACCAGAGAGAAACTATAAATGAGGATCTGAGCATGGATCAAGTTAGGTGGTACAAGGGAACAAGTCCATATTGAAGACAACCTGAGTATTTCAATAGGAAATACTGGTAAAGCGTTGGACCAAATACTAGTACTTTATTCAACTACAGATAAAAGTCTACATACTATTATCAAATGTTACATAGCACTATCAGACAACATGGAGAATTGCACAACAAACTTTGCAGCTGATTAATTTAGGGGTTACTAGCAAAGAATAATCAAGAGCCCTATAAATATTAACAATGGCTCATCTATTTTATCAAAGTTTTTCAAAAACCGGCAAATTTTCCAATCATCATCATAAATATTTGAATATCAAGCTCTCTACTTGGTCTCAACATTTTTTGATAGCCTTAACCTTACCGCACTGGGGCCAATAGCCTTTTTCATCAATGAAAACCTCAGATACTCATGCTGTTAGTGGGAAGAAAATACACTTCTGAGGTTTATTTACAGATTAGACTGAGCCAGTTGGCAGAAAACTTTCTCTAGATGCTGCATTTAGACCGTAGACGTTTTGGAGTAAACATGTACATTATCTAGATAAGGTAACATAAAATGGATTTTATTCTCTCAAATGCTATTTATAACGCGTTGGAATGTCTTGAGGGCGTTAAATAGTCCTTGCAGCATCCTAGTGGGTTGTATATACCCTGAGCGGTGATCATAACGCACTTTTCCTGTTCCTTTTTGCAAGCTCAATTGCCAATATCAATTATGAAGCGATAGTGGAAAAGTAATGTGTGCCGCCCAAATGGTCTAGTAAATCATCATTATGGGTAAAGGAAAGGAATCTTTTTTGGTAATATTGTTGAGTCTTAATAGTATATATTCACTTGATTTGCCCCATCCTTCTTTGTATAACCAAGAATGGGGCGGCCTAAGAATTCTTATAGGGCACATAAATCCACTTCTGAACAAGTTGGTTAATTTCTTGATTAATGACTTCATCCACTACTTTAGGGTATCAAACAGGATGTAGGAAAATGTGTGGATGATTACCATTATTGATATGGTGCAACACTCATGTGCACACCCCAATCATAGTCAACTTTAGCAAAGATAATACTTATTTTCAAATAAGTCCAGCTCTTGGTCTTTTTCATCTTCTGTCAACCTTGAGAGGCATTCTAGAGGTATCAGCAAACATCCTATTGATTCTCAATGTCCATAAGCCAAGTTCATCCCGATTTTTAAACTCGTGGATATCTAAAGCTCTTCAAAGGATAAAATATGAACAAAAACGATTATCTGATATCGCTTACCTTCCATAGAATAAGGATACAGGGTAACTAAAAGCTCCTGAACTTCTCCATGATCTGATAGAATAAATTAAGGAGCAGCGACTGGTTGTAAATAAGATTGATCAAACGTGGCAACTAACTAACCGTATAATCTTTGGGAATTATTAATAGAGTTATCATTCCCATTATAACTTGATAACCCACCAGAGTGGTTATGGTACCACTAGCGCGTATGGAATATATCTGATTTAATAATCTGCTATTTTAAACTTATGCATAAGACCAAATAGTCGCTGAAAAATATTATGTACTATACCATCCTTGTACTTGATGTTAAAAATCTTTGCTTTGAGCCCTTCAGAACCACATCATTCTACTTATAAAATAGCATAAGAGTTTGTCCCAGTATTTTTTTAGTACTAGATGGTCTTGTCCCAGTATTTACAACGTATTCTACTCTAATTTGGCTTTGGCATTGTAAACTTTTTGACCATTCTGGTTGTAGTTCTTGAGTTTGATACACAATTTCTATGTGCGTTTTAATTATAGTTGATATGGTTAGTTACAAATAAATAGTTTGTGCTATTATGGAGAATAACACCATAGTTTAATCCTCATTCAATATGGAGTACTGCTGTCTCCAATGCACATTTCTAATCTTAGCGATATTGATAAACTAAGGGGACTCTTCCATCTAACTCATCCCTTTTGATTTGACTTAATATTGGAACTCAACCTCATTTTTAGGTTCAAATGTTTCAGTTACTCTTTTTGAGTTTTTGTGTGCCCGTTAGGGCACCCATTTCAGGCAATTTTGTGGGATGAAACCCAGGGTACTGCCCCCGCCGCACTGGGGCTGCGCGAATCTAAGCATCACCAAAGTGGGCCTGACTGTGGGTGGGGTGGCTCACACCACCCCCAAACTGACATATTATTCAATGTTTGGTATACCAGGTAGCAAAGGCTACCCAGCCAGTTCAGAGATATGGCTCCCATCCCTTACTGCGAGGAATGAGACCAGACTGACTCCCAAGTTGGACTTACTTGAGGAAAGAGGATTGCCATATCTTTCTACAGCTATTTCTATCCGTCGCTTGACTATGGCCAGTGAGCTATTTTCCTGGATTCCTTCTGAAGGAAAGCAACGCTGGTTTCTGGCAAGCCATAGACCATACATCACCTCCCCCATATCGTGTACCAGACCCTGAACCCCTCCTTGTCTGCAAGCAGACTTGGTGGGGCGTACGCAGTCAGGATCTCTAGCCATGCAAGATGACCAGAGGATAACTTATACCCTGGTTGGTATGCTTTATACCAAAGGAGAACATTACTCCACACAGCATCCACTGCTGGACACTCTGTGAAGATGTGCTTTGCTATCTCCTCCCCTCCGCACATCTTACAGGCATACAGAAGGTCATCATCCTTATGCTTACTCCACTTATGCAGAGTCGCCCTTTTACCAGGATGTTGCTGCGGAGTTGGAAGAGAAAGTTTTGAACTGGTATAGACCAGCATCCCTTAACCCTCCTCCCCCACAAGTCCATCAGGCCAGGTCGCATTTTGCAAGTGATCTGGGACAAGTATGTTGAGCATAACTCTCTGTCTTGTAGCTTTTGGAACCTGGCAGTTGTGAAATCTGAGAGGCAGACACCGCTACCTCCCCTCACCTTGAGCCAGTACTGAAGGACGAAGAGGCTTTCTCATCTGGAATATCTCCAGCCTTCTCTTCCTTGCAGAAACACCCACAGATCCTGCCCTCCACGACCTTCTGAACAGGCTTCCCAAGCCTCTAATGCAGCCAGAGAAGGAATTTCTTCCCTCCAGCAAGAAGGCAGTTCACTTGCTTCCACAACATCCCATGCCTTCCTTACCAGCACCTTGGAGGTACTGGTAACATTATTAGCTGCTTCCACCCTAAGCACCCTCCAGCCATCGCCATTGAGGAGGTCCCCCCAGTGGACCGCCCTAATAAAGTGCTTGAAGGCCTTGCGCAGACGAGGTTCCATCTCTTTTTTTAGTACTAGATGGTCCCTACGAGGTTCCATCTCCAGTCCCCCAAGATCCTCCCCAAAGGGTAATTGCCCGGATCCTTTCAATGGTCCACTCTCCACCCTCTAATTTACCCTTGCTGCCCGCCCAAGCTAAAAAATAATCCTTCTAGTAGCCTAGTAGGTTCCCCACGCTTTGAATGGCCCCTTAATTGATGCCCCAGCTACTACCAAGATCATTGTTCAGAATTGTCCTTGCAGGCCTTAGAGAGGTAGTCCTCCAGTATTGGAGACCAACAGATGAATTTTACTCCCAAGTGACCTATGCGATCCATTTCAGATGCAGTGCTTTGATCATACTCCTAAGGTTAATCAGATTGATGCCCACCTTATTCACCTCCTGACACAAGTTAGAGAAACTAGTTTTTGATACCTACCATCGCAAAATGAACTGGATGATTAAACTCTGTATTTTCTCAATGGAAGATGCTGCTGGAGGAACAAATCCAGCAATGTACCATAGTTTGGAAAGAATGAAAGTGTTCATGACAATGGCCCTGACCAATAAGATAATCTGAGCATTTCCACTTCCAAGTCGCTTTTTTAAGTCCACTTCAAGTTTGAGCCAAATTTTTTGTGGCGACGCCCGCCCAGGGATGGGACACCCAAAGTACAGAAACTCCTCCCATGTTGCCATCCAGGGGATCGAGCTCTTTGGTGCCACACCCAACGTCGCCATTCTGCCAATGGAGCAAGCCCTGAATTTCGACAGATTAACCTTAGTGTTGCTTGCGTTCTGGTACATTTTCAGAATGTTCATCACTACCTTCGCCTATTCCTCTGACAAAACATAAATCCATGTATCATCTGCAAACATTAAATGAGAGTACTCCTCGCCGTTTATGGTAAGTTTCTTCTGTTCTGACTTTCTAAGAGCCACTGGAAGGGTCTCTATTGCAAGGACAAACAACAAGGGAGATAGAGGGTCTCCTTGACGCACGCCCCTACACACCTTAAAGGGGCGGGAGAGGACCCCATTGATATTGACAAACGATGATGTCTTCTCATAGATCGCTATAAGCCGTCTAAAAAATGCCCCTTGATTCCAACCCTACTTAACACTTCCTAAGAAACTTATGATTCATCCGATTATATGCCTTCTCTTGATTAAGAAACAGTAGCCACCCCTCTGGTCATACTGTTTTCTTGTCCACACTTCTATCAGGTGAAGCAGCATCAAATTTTCAGTAATTGAGCGTCCTGGGATAAACCCATTCTGCTCTTTACCAACAACCTCTGCCACAACCCCCTTTAGTCGATTGATTAGGAACTTTATTAAGATCTTATAGTCAACGTTAAGCAGAGTCAAAGGCCAATAGTTCCCCATGAGGGAGGGATCGCCCTTCTTATACAACACCACCACACCCTTTTAAAATGCCGGCTTAATTTTACCAGAAGCTAAAAGTTGATTTTAGAGCTCAGCAATCATCTCAGACATTTAAGCCTAAAATAGCTTGAAGAGCTCCAGTACCAACCCATCCTCCCTGGGAGCCTTGCCAAGTCTTGCCTTTGTGGATGGCGTCCGACACCTCTGATTTGCAGACCTTGCTACATGGTTGAGCTGAGTACCTTTGGCAGTACCCCCAGTCCGCTTGAGAGTACTTTGGATGCCTCTGGGCTATTCTCAGAGGTGCCATAAAGGTCCTCATAGTAGGATTTGGCCACCTCAGCCATGCGGGCTGCATTCTTCACCTCAACTACCCATCACAAAGTGACAAGATCCTCGCTGAAGGTCTTAATGCCCCTACTTCCTTATGGAGTAAGGCCACATTGCTGTTAGAATCCTCATCCCATCTAGACATCCTATGTTTAACGCGATCCACAATGAAGGCTCCCATCGATTTTACATACAATTCAGCCTTGGCTGTGTAGGCAGATGCCCCACAACCATGGCCTGCTTGCAGGTAATCTCGAAGTACCTCTACAAGATTTCATATCTCGAACACATGGCCCCTAGCTGCCTCCCAAAGATATCACAAGCCATCTTGAGATCACCCTTCATCTGCAACCATTTTACTGGCGCATCAGGCTTCCCCACAAATTGGCTTCTCCACCACCTCATCTTCTTCCTCATGATGTCCTGAAGTGGACTCCACTTCAGGAGTTCAGGGTTCAGTCTCCAGATTCATTTCCCCACAGAAGCAACCCAAGGGTCACTGATCTGCAGTTCCAGGAGCCTGTGGTCTGAAGCACCTAGATCATGATTCCAAAGGATCAACTTGCAGCGACTCAGGAGAGGCCGAGGCACTGACACAAGGTCAATGCGGGAGAAATGATCCCCCTGGATGTGAGTCCACCCAGTCTCCCCCTCCTCACCACGGCCAGCTCTCCACACATCCAGTAAGCCGAGTTTAATCATTAAACTGGCCAACTCTTGGGCTCCAGGATTAAAACTCCAGTTACCTGAAGCCCAAACCCTGTCATCCCTAAAGCAGACACAGTTTATTTCTCCCCCCAGCACTACTGACCCCCCAATGCCTTCCTCCTGGATCCTCAGGCCGACCTTCTGAAAGAAGGCCTTCCGCTCAGGTCCAGAATTGGGAGCATAAATGCCAATAAACCAAATCGATTCCTCTCCAAACATGTGACATAACTGCCACCGCTCTTCCAGGAACCAATATCTTTTTATCCAACACCTTAACTTTGTCCGCCCACCAGACCAAGATACCCCCTTTGGCTTCTCCCCCTCCCTCTTTCCTTCCCCTAAGGGTGAGTCCGAGTTTGATTGATCAACCAAGTGAGAGCAAAATGATTGTTTCAGAGGAAACTGGAAAGCCCAGTCCTCTTCCACCCCAGGTTTGGACTTAGTCTCAGTGAGGAAGCCGATATCTATCCCATGTTGTTGCAATCAGAGTTTCACCCGCTGCCACTGCTTGAGTCCATTCAGACCCCATGCATTAGCAAATTCAACCCTGATCGCCATAGGCTCAAAACCGAAGAGGCTTTAGTGTTAGAATCTGGGGGGTCCCCATCCTGTTCCATCTCAGCTGGTTTAGAGGGACCACATTTCAATTTCCACTTTCCAGTACTATACTGGGCCAGAGGTGGAGGCTGTTTGGTCACAACAGCCTCCAGAACCTTAACATTACCAGGATCCTCGACAGACCCCTCTGCTTTTGTTGGAGGCATTGGGATATAAGACGCTGGCCCACTATTGCTAGCAGGCAACACCTCCCTCACCTCTGCCTCTTCCCCTACGGGCCTCGCACACTCCATCCCACCAACATCCCTAATGGTCGCCCACCTCTTACGCGATTGAGTTATGAGGAGAACTCCATCCATTTGGGAAGCAGCCATTTCCAAAATGTTCTTTGAAGATTGGGAAAAAGCGCCACTTAGCTCAATTTGGAGTCTAACGGCTTCCTGCGCCTTCCAGGTCCACTTTGACTCCTTTTTGTCCTTCCTCACGCTTTTCAGCACTCCAGTCACCGCCTCCAAAGTGATGCCAGCTGCAGCCTCCTCCCTCGCTTTGTCTGACATCTCAGTTAGCTTCTCCAACGCCTTCTGGAGAGCCAACATATCCTTCTCAAAGGGTGCCATTACTGACACCCCGCGCTAGGCCCGCTAGGCTTGGCCACTGCCACAGGAGGTTGAACCTGAGGACATTTGGCTCTGATGTGCCCCTTTGCACCACACAAAAAGCACCTGTCCAGAGGTACCACAGGGACACTCCAGGTCCCCACATTGAATGAACGAGGTAGCACACCGTATTATTTTAAAAGTTCAACCTTCAAACTCAGTCCCCAGCTCCTATGGTGAACTATTTCAAACTACCGTCCTTCTGCTTCAAGTTCTTTACCAGCTTGTTCTCATCAAAGGAGATCTCTCTACCAAAGCCTTTCAGATGAGACATTACGGCCCCTCTAGTGATCACAGGTGGTACATCCCTCAGAATTAACCTTCTGATCTTGGTGATAATGTCAAGACATATGGCCTTATCGTTCTTTGTGCTCAAACTGGCAGTTAAAACCTGTTACTTCTGAAGCTTAGACTGGAATATCATAAGTTTTAGCCCAGGAGCCAAACGTGAAATATGGAGTAGGGCAAACCCACACACCTCAATCACCCTGACCAAGAGCATCTCCTCAGACCACCCAGTCTTCACTTCCATGGCGTGAACCCTCTTGAGGCTCTCCACCATGCTCGCTGTCAAATCCTTGGATGAGCCAGAGTTCCCCGCTTAATAAAGCTTGGTTCTGACACCAAATCCATTAGCAGTTGCCACTTCAAAAGAGACTGAAACCCCTTGTGCAGCAGAGGCCACCCCCGCTGTTGATTTGTTAATGGAGTGGGTCTCTCCGGTTTGTTTTTGTGACAAAGTTTGCTTTCTGGGCCCTTTTTGTGCGGTAACTATTGCAGCCCTTTTGTATTGGTCCATTATTTTAGTATGTGAGAGCTCTCATCTTTCGCTGCACCAGTGTAAGCCCACGTAAGCTACTGGCTGCTATCCAGATTTCAGGCCAACCTAGAAAACCGCAGTGGTTATTATAGACAGGTGAGCCAAAGCTCAGCCAATCCGGATTGCCCTACCCTTGTCATTATGACCTGCTTTTACAGAGCCCCGCCTTGTAGTAAAGTAGTGTGACAGATGATACGCCCAACTTTTGCCTCCCCTTCCTGCCCATATTCCCCCCAAGAGAGTGGAAGCACCCGCAAGAACAGGTTGGGCTACATTCATTAGCTTCCATCCCACTCCCCATCTAGACCACTACAGGACCTTTCCAGGGCGCCTCTCTGGGTTCTGCTGTTAGCTAATAACCCTTATTTCCATGAGCTTTCCTCAATTACGCCACGTGAAGGCCCCAGCTTACCCTACCTAGCTCCCTCAGTTACTCTCTTGATACAGGAGCCCGTGGAGATCAGAACTAGTAATAACTAGCCAAAGGATATCTGATCCACCCAAAACTCTACTCAAGAGTTAAAATTATAGCAAATGTAACCAGACTAGTAATTATAAGTATTATGCAGAAAAGATTTTGTCTAATCTTTATTAAAAAAAATAGGAGTTTTTATAAGCAAAAGGTTCACTATTTTAAAGGTGACTCACTGGATATACTTCTTTAATCTACACAGATTTTAACCCTCATGAATAACTCCTGAAAATAGAGGGTATCTTCGCCTTAGCTAATTCTCACCAAGGTAACATTTGTGATTCAGCTTCCACCTATTAGTGTTAGGAACAAGTCACTGATTCTAATGGGGCCACGTTGCCTGATTACGCTACAAAATACCAAGCATTAAAACTCTTCAAAGCTTCATAAGATTGAGTATAATCATTCAAGGTTCTGCCTGAACAATATGCCATAGTAATCTGACTATTGAATATTAAGCTATAAGCAAATTACTTATTTAAAATTGTCTAGAATGATCTATAAACAACATGATTTAAAACCAAATTATTTGACAACATCTTTTGGTTAATTGCGAGTAATGATTTATGTCAGCAACACTTTTTAAACCATAGATTGCTACTAACAATCTTCTAATGCTTGATCTAAACCAAGATGGTTAATGTGGTCATATAAATCTTAACAGCCCCATATTTCCTTAAAAATGAGGTTCAAATTAAAAGACTTAACCTTGATTAGGAGAACAATGAATGGAGAAGAAATCACTAAGGAGTTAAAATTCATGGTTATGTGCTGTACACTCCTTCTAAAAATGTTGTATGGGGGCCAGAAGTCTCATAGATTTTGTGATGATCTCCTTCCCAAGCAAGGCTCAGTTTTCACTAGTTGAGTGTATGAAAGATTGTATGATGCCTGTAAGTCTCAGGGAGTGTCCTTTGGCTCTCAATTGAGCTATCTTTCCATTCCCAAATAAGAAAACACCAAAGAGGATGGTGGTACCCCTCATCACCCAGGGCGATCTTACCCACGTAGTTGACGAGTGATGGGTGATAGCCTGTCTGCTTCATTTCCCACCCCCAATTCCCTCACTCACCTCAGCAGAACTCTTGCAGGGAATTAGTGAAATCTGTGCTAAGATTATTGAACTGAAATCGTTCAGATCTAATTCAGGCGGCAATAAGGCTGATGGCCAAAACTTGAATAGCTGTAAAAGTATGAAGAATGAGATATTGGCCAGATTTCCTGACAGTTCCAATTTAATCCCTAAATCATTAGAATAAATATTGGGTGACATCAATTAGAGTTTGAAGCCCTCTGATAGCAATTTGGGCATCATGTCCGATGAGCTACTATCAACTGAACAAATGGTTAAATGACTGAGCACAGGAGGGTTGGCCATCCCAAACCCGTTCCCAACCAAATGGTCCTATCCCTATATGGGATGGCCTTGGGGGATTCCTGTCACTCGTCGGGCCAAATGCCATCATGCTAACCATCAGAAACGTAATTGACCCCTGGTTCAGACATTTGAGGTCGAACTGACAGAGTCTCAGCCCACCGCCAAATTTTGCAATGTCAGTTCCCAAAGAATAAACTCCCCCACTACCATCCAATTCGTCAGTTAGGCCAAATTTGAAGAGCCTGCCCACATCATTGTCACTACCCAACTGACCACTATTTAATCAGTTGCATGGCACTGAGAAAATTGTTGGTCGATTTTCTTACTTTATTTCCCAAATAAAAAATTTTATTAAAACCCCAAATTTTTATCTCCTTCCTTTTGACCACATTCCATATGGCATTTCCCTGGTGGTCTGCTGCTCCGCACTCTGGGTGGGCCTTACCAATTCTCTTGGTTACCATGATTCCCTCTATTGCCAATTGGGCTCAACAAGTCTGAAATTTTTGGCTTTACAACCCGGTTCTCATGACCTTCTGGCAGCAATATACAGGGATTTTATGGCCCTATGTTCACCAACTACAAGAGAAAATTCGCCTCTCTTCTACCCCCAACGAAATGGTTTTAACAACCAAGAATCTCGCAGAAACTATCCCAGTAGTTCCCACCCCTGTTACCAGAACCCCTGGGTCTGAAGTCTATTCAGTGTGGTTTGCCATTGGAATACTCTTAACCCTGACATTCCGCCACCATTTCGTGGTATCCTATTTCCCAGCTCCATATCAAGTCATACGATTGGCAATGCCTCTGGCATTCTGGCTTGCTTTCTGGATGCTTATGCATCCCAACTGGCAAGCCGGTCTAAACTTCCTCTGCCGTTTCCATGACAATGCCCCACTTTCTACAATAGCTCAGGCTTTGAGCTTATTTATAGTTATATCATTATAATTACACTAAGAAAAATGAGTATTAGTAGGATTTATTGCTAGGATGTCCACTTTGTCCGCTTGACTCAAAAGATTTTTTATTTTTTGCATACCTGAGGACTGAATCATCAAAGCCTTGATATGTACAGTCACATAGACCCTAGTCAACTTGGGAGTCTCAAAAAATGAAGTGTGAAATTAATGTGGTTCCACCATCTAGTACTAAAAAAAAAATTAATGTGGTTCCAACTGTTGAACATATGGCTTTAAGCGGCTTCTTCTTTCAAATCAGCAGCACGTTTTTCTTGTGAGTGGGTGGTTACCACTATGCTATTATCTTTTGACACCAGAATTAATGAAGGTGTTAAAGTGTAATTAACTCAGTCTCATAGAGGGGAGTTTTGGTGATTTAATATAACCTGGGATTTTGTTTGAGAAGGTGGAAGTAACAATACCAATTCTACTACGCCCTAGCTTTTCCAAATTCATCAGCAGCAAATGGATTCATAGCACAATTTTGGGTTTATACTTGACTTAGGACAACAGTTGGCGTAATAGCCCAAGTTTTCAATAGTTACAAGTGATTTGACTAGCATCAGACCTATTTAAAAGAGGGCCATATGGTAAAGGGAAATCTTTTTTGGGAAATGGACCAAGGCTGCAGTTGTGAGGCTCCTGATAACTCTTGTTGGGTGCCCCAAAAGTGATGGCTCAACTCCAGAGATAATTTACCATATGGGTGATATCATTCTATTCATTTAAAACGGGAATCATTACCCAATACAAATCTTGATAAGGATCACAGGCTTAATGTAGATCGATTTGTAATCTAAAGCATTAATAATGTTAGCACCAGATAGTGTCTGTGCTTCTAAATTAAAATACTCCACAACTTTTCAAAGTTTCATATTTTTCCAAAAAATTAAAGAACTTAATCATAAGGTGTTCATCTGTTCTTCCCCACTGAACTCTTTAATAAGAAGGACCTTGAGATTGCGGTAAATAAAGTTAATTTTCTATAAATTAGTCATAACTCCTGGCTTTCAGAGTCCATCAAGTTCATTATTGTCACCAATTTAGATTTCTCAGATGCCTCACCATACTAATATCAGAGAATATTAGTTGTGCACATTGCCTTTTTCTAATATTGGTAAGTTAGTAGGGTTGGAATAAACTTGAGCTACATGATGGTAGAGCTGAAGGTCCTGGATTGCTCCTAGACTTATAAAATGAAGGAGATGATACATAGGCGTAAATCAGCCTTAAACTGCTGAAGCAGCCTGAGTAAAAGCACTTACAGTATTCAGCATATAATTACCAATGAGATTGGTAAAGGTAGACTGGAAGTTCAAAATTATTAAAATCAGAAACTCAGGGGAAGGAGTTGCTGTTATATCTGGATGAAGTGAAGCCACAATGCCCTTAGTGGAGGTAAGCCCGTAGGCAATTTCTGCATACCACACCTAATTGCCTTTTGTATTCTCATCCAACAGAAAAGATCCGTGTTCATCACTGATAATATCAGTGGACTGGGCGGCTGATTAAATATTAAAATAGTCAACAAAGTAAAAACACGGCAGCGTTCCACCTGTAACAGGGTTCATATTATATAGATTTTTTGGGCTAGGGTCATAAATTCTGCTTTGATGTTAAATTCTCATAATCTAGGGATATTATCTTATGGCTCTGGGTTTTGACTATGTTTTAAAGCTTCCATGATATTGTGCAAATATATATCAGAGTATACACTTTATCCATGTCTGCATCCAAACCCTCAAGGTGGCGTTGACAAGTTTTGGTAATTATAGATAATTTTTCAATTGACAGTTGTGGCCAAGTATAATTTTAGAGAGCAGACAACGTGGGAATTCAAAGCCGCACATAGTTGGCGAATATTATCAAACTGGTTCTGCTGGGCTTCTGGAGTGACCCCTTCATCTTCATCACTTTTCACCACTACTGATGGAGGGAAGCCATCCACAGAGGTTTTGGATCCACACTTTATGTCATGGCCTGATGAAAAAAAAAATTGAGGGTACCAACTGCAAAAATATTTCTAGTTATCAGGAGGCCAAAAAGGTGAAGTTAGCATGCCTTCCTAACCTCAAACATACCCTGGACCAGCGCTAGTTCAGGCCAGATATGCCCAGGCCATTCTAGGGGATGTGCATGATGCTCATCCCTGTGTTATGGGAAGGGGTTAAAATTCACTAGCTATATATTATCAATGGTGACGGTTCAGTTCAGTTGCTCGGCAAACAGGGTTTCAAAACCTGTTTGATTTTTAAAATTTCTAAATTGGGTTGCCCATGTCTACAATTAATAACTTGAGTTTGGTCAATCTTAAGATATAATACCCTGGCTAATGGAAGCGTGCGCTATTGGTACACCAGGGCTTAACACCACTTCCTTTAATTAACAATTCCCCCTGATTGTTTAAATATGTTTCCTCAAGACCAACCTTCCTCATTGGTTGACTTTCAAAAATAAATCCCTCGTTAATTTATGTCTTTATATGGTTCCTTGGGCGAACCTGTGCACGAACCTCTTCAAGGAGGTCTCTAACAATGTTGGTCATCATATTTCACAAAATTGTATACTGTATCTGGTGCACTGTTGGGCCGCCCTGGTCCCATCCATGTTAGGGAAACTGGAGCGCAGGAGGTCGCTGGAGGTAAAGACACAGGCCAAAGGTGTGCCAACAAGGCCAAGTGACCCAACAAAATGAAGAGACTCCTAAACGTTCATTATTGTGTTTCCAAATAGATCTGTGGAACAAAATGCACACCAAACTGGCCACTTTATCAGGGACACGAGGCCCTGGGAGCTGGAAAGGGTGGCGAAAAGTCTTGGGCAAAAGGCAACAAATATGAGGAGGCGGAGCTGGCGGAATAGATGGCAGAGTAGGCGGAGGACTCAGGTACAACAGTAGAGGCAAACCAGAGCGGAAAACGGACTCCAGCCATTGTAAAACTTTGCAGAGATGTATTTCTTTGGAAAAACCAAAATATGGAAGGGTGCCCAAAATCCTAAGCTATATTAAAATGATATTTGTATCTGAGAAAAGCAAAGCCTTTCTCATCTTGGGACTAAATCTAAAGTGGGTTGCTTCACGAAGATTCCAGTGGTTATTGGAATCTGATATGAGCTACAAATTCGTTGTTTTTCAACAAAATTCAAAATTTTTCGAATTTGGCCAGATTAAAAAGCCTCATATCTCGTGATTTTTTGGGACTTGAGTTTGATTCCCGCCTTGGCTTGTGCCTCAATAAGCCGTTTTCCTCAGCCCTGGCTGGAAAAGCCAAAACCCATTTTTTGTCAATGACCTTAGATAGGTCATTGGTGGCCCTTAGGGGTTCTGGTCTCTTCCCCAAGGGCTTGTTGGACTTGGCTTTAGAAGTGAGCTTAATTCCAGGAAATATGTTACTAGATGTGACAATCCAGACTAAAATAAACAAGCACACCTGCACCAATCTTCACTTGGTTGTGGACTCCCCATTGTGTCCACCAAAGTTTTGTTATTGATGTTGTATCTCATATTATATACCGCGCTGTACACCCTTGCCCTAGGTCCCTTCTGCTCTGGCATCCTCTGTGTGCACTATTTATATCTTACTAATAAAAAGTTCCTTGGCAGTGTGGCAGTGCACCTTTCAGCACCTTTTTGAGAATGAGATAGTTACAGACAAACTCCTGACATTAGTTAACTAATCACTTTTATTTAAGGGCACTAGAGTTATTCAAGTAGGTTTTCTGCTGTGTGCAGATTTGGTGAACCTGCTATCTGTCTTGGCTTCATTGGGTCTCACCACTGTTTTCTCATTTTACTGATGATTGTAGAGTCTCATCATATTCTTTCTAGGTCCAACTGGTAAGTGCCCACCCTTCTTTCTCATACATGGTGGGTACAGACGCTTTGTAATCTGGTAGTCATGATTCCCAAAACTTTCCATTTAAATTACTAAAAACAATATAATTAAAATGATTTTTTTCTTGGTACTGCATTCAGATGGTGCAGGCGGGATCATTGAAGGTCCAAGTGGTGATGGCCTTGGATAACAATGCACAATCCATCGCTGAAAAGGGTATTGGGTCGTCATGCCCAAAATGGGTTTTATAACGCTATTTCCTTATATAAGAACGAGCCAAATATCTTATCTTATGGCTCTGATTTGAACCCATTTCAGTATACCAAATCACCCCAGAGAACCCGCGCTTGACCCCTACCATGATCTGCAGAGCTCAGGAGGTGGAAAAGGAGTTACCTTTTCAATACAAAATGTTTATGAAACTGCTAATGATATGGTGTGATATGTGGCCTCAGTAGTAAGAGTGGCCAATTATCCCTTTAATTTTATAATGCGAAAACATACCCTGGAGGCATTCTAATGCCTGATGAAGAGTTTTACGGTGAGGTGTTGGCGTTTTATGCTTTAAATAAAGACCATTTGGAGTATTTTTTGTTGACTGCTACCCTTTCATCCCTTTAAGGAAAATAGGCACAGCTACTTTGATGGATACAGGAGCCTCTGAGAATTTCATTGTTTAAGACCTAGCTGACTATCTTAAGTTAAGTTATGACAGGTGGTATAATTGGGGAAGGAGCTTCCCAAGTTATTCTCACGCTGAAAGTTCTGGGGTTAGTGGATTATAAAGTTGGCATGTATCATTTGGCTGACCGCTTCTAAGCTATCAAAAATCTTTTGTATTTCATTATTTTGGAAGTGGAGTGGTGGCGAAAGTTTGACGTCAGAACAACTTAAAAGACAATACTTTATCCTACACTTTGGAGAATGGTCAAATGTTTGTTGCCCCCTTGTCTGAGGCTAATACTCAGGGCAATCATCCGCACTGGCTAATATCCACACCCTCAGTCTTGCTCCATTGCCTAAGCCCTCTCTAAAGGTACCCTTACTTCCTGTTTGGAGGGGTTTGAATCTTCGTTTGGTGAAGCTTCAGCAAATGTACTACCAGCTCATTCAGAGTTTGTATTGCGAGTTCTAGCTCACAGTTGATCTTGTGCATATATCTTCCCCTATTTATCATTTGACTTTATGGGAGGAAGTGGCATTAGATATGTGGGTTAAGGAGCAGTTAGCCAAAGGCGCGATTTTTCAGCGTACCTCCCCATTATGCTCCCCACTTCTCTATGTGGAGAAAGCCAATGGTACTTTATGCCCACGCGTAGGTTATGGGAACCTAACCAATGTCACTTTACCAGATTTACACCCTATCCCATTGGACTTTCAGATTGCTCACTATGTGAAGAAGACTAAAATCATCTCAAAACTAGATCTTTAAAATGAATTAAATCAAATCCGGATAAAGAAGGGCCAGGAGTGGCTCACCGCATTACAAACAAAAAATTTTTTTCCAGATTTAGTTATGTCCTTTGGGCTTAGAAGAAGCACCTAATATCTTCCAACGTCATATCGATGCGGCCTTGGGGCCTGTTGGATGTGTGCGCAGTGGCCTACATGGATGATATTCTGGTGTTTTCTCTTGATCATGAGTCCCATGCAGTATACATGTGGCAAGTGGTGGAGAGGTTAAAGACAGCCAACCTTACGTTGAAAATCAGTAAGTGTGAATTCCTCAAGTCCCAGGTCACCTTCCTGGGCAATGTTGTGTTTGACCAAAGACACATGATAACTTTAGAAAAGAAAGGTGATTTGTGAGTGTCCCACCCCAACTTCAGTCAAGGAATTGAGGAGTTTTTTCATGTACATTCCTTGAGAAATTCACGTTTAATCTTTCTGAGGTGGCAGCGCCCCCATATAAGGTGAGTAGAGCTAAAGTGCTCCAGTGGTCCCCCCATTTTTGCAGGATGCCTTACAAGCAGTAAAGAACAACCTATTGTCCACGTCCATCCTTCTCCTAGTAGACCCAGAAAAGGAGTTCATTGTGTCTACTGATGCCTCCAAAATTTCCATAGTTGCTGCCTAATCACAGATAGTTGAGGATGGATTAGAGCATCTGGTATGATACTTTTCCAGGAAGATATCTTCGCCTCAGTTAGTCTACGCAGTATATGAAAGATATAGGCAGTGGTTGAGGCGCTGGCTTTACTGGCTTCATCCTATGCATAACTCATCCCTAACCCTTCCGCATATGTACAGATCACCATACCTTACTTTAATACTGCACACCTCATATCTTGACCCCACAGAAAACCCACTGGCATAAGACTCTGTCCCAATTTAACTTTTGTCTAATGAGTTCACAAAGGACAAGGAGAATGGTTTGGCGGATGCTTTGAGCCAAAGCCCTGCACTGGCTTAATCCTAAGGAGGTAAAAATGCATAATACCCACTTGATGATTATGCCATAAAAGATTGTTTCACAATATCCCTCTCCCTTAGCTCATGGGCCAGCGCTTTCTCCTCTTGAAAATGCTGAGGAATATGGTATCTTCAGAAAGGTAGTCCTTTCAAAGCCTTTGTCAGCCAGATACCTTGGTTCTCCCCAAGAGTAAGTTTAATCAGGAGGATATTACCAGTGTTAACACGTTAAGGATGAGATGATATGGTTTCAGGGGCGCCTGTGGGTTCCTGCCAGACAACTTCGCCTTGAAATTTTCCAGGACCATCATGACGGTATCACCGTTGGCTGTCCTGGGAATGCGAAGACTCTAGAGCTGATCTGGTGCACTTATAACTGGAAGATATTGGCCGCGCAGGTTGCCAGGTATTGTGAGGAGAGCCTGGTCTGCAATCAAATGAAGCCAAATTGTCATCCCCTCGCGGGGTTGCTAGTACCAGTTCAAAAGGCTTAAGGGCCTGAACTTCAGTATCACTGGATTTTATTGTGGAGTTACTTGCATCTGATGGTTATGACGCCATCATATTAGTGGTGACCCGTTTTATGAAGTTCGCCCACTTTGTTTTTTGCAAAACCGCACTAACCACGGCAGAGAAAGCTTGGCTCTTTGTATCCCATGTGTTTGCTCTTCATGGGGTCCCAAAAGATAATTAGTGATTGGGGGCCCCAGTTTGATTCTCTCATTTAAGGAAAGTTATGTAAGACACTTCAGATCCTTCCCAGCTATCCAACTGCCTATCACACCAATCAGATAGGCAGAATGCAGGAAGGAATCAGTGCCTGTAGCTTTTCCAGCGGTGTTACACAGATGCGGGCCATTCAGATTGGGTTTCTCATATCCTCATGGCCCAATTCACTATAACATCGTCCAACATGCATTAATCGGTTGTTTACACTTCTTTGCCAATTATAGCTTCAATGCTGCCTTCAACATGGAGCCCAGTTGTGGATCCAAGGTGGAAGCTGTGGTGAATTTTGCAAAAATGATCAAGAAAGTACACCAGGAGGTGAGCAAGAACTTGGATGTTGCTATGCAAGCTTATAAGGAGAATGTGGACGGGAAGAGATGGGTAGGTACTGTGTACAAGGAAGGTGATCTCGTGATGCTTAATACTAAAACATCATTATCAAGCAATTTTGTAAAAAGCTGCGACCAGAGAGGATTGGTCCTTACTGCGCTTTCAGAAAGGTGGGCCACGCCTCTTACTTTTTGGATCCCCCTCATTCCAGAACTTTTCAGTCTTCCATGAAAGTAAGCTTACGTTGTTTGAGGGCCCCATAAGAGAAACCTGAGGCTTATCTCGTGGATGGAGCGCTGAAGTGGGAAGTGGAGGAGATTATAACCTCACGCAGAGTCAGAAGTAGGCTTGAGTGCCTAGTATCCTGGAATGTATTTGATTCAGCGGAAAACAATTGGGTACCAGTGCTCAATTGTGCCCATGGCCAGGATCTGAACAAAGTTTTCCACGAGCGGTTCCCGAGGCTGAAGGACCCAAATATCAGCAAACCATCGCCGCTATGAAGTTTCCCCAGCCAACAAGAACTTTTCCCTGGCAAAAGCCCTTGGAGAGGAGTGCAGCATCAAAAGAACGAGAGGGTGATGTCATAGCCTGATGACATGATTGATGATACCAGCTGTAAAGATAAATCTAGTCTTCAGGAGGCAAAAAATTGAAGTCTTAGGCCTTCCTGACCTCAACCATACCCTAGACCAGCGTTGGGTTCAGGCCAGATATGGCCAGGTAAGTCCAGAGGATGTGCGTAACGCCCAGCCCTGTGTTATGTCAAGGGTATTAAAACGCACCAGAATATTATTACTATTGATGGTTTGGTTCAGTTGCTTGGCGAATGGGTTTTGAAACCCGTTCAATTTTTAAAATTTATAAATTGGTTGGCTGCGACTACAATCAATAACTCAAGTTTGGTCAATCTTATGATGTAGTAACCTGGCTGATGAAAGCGTGCGCCTATTGGTACACTTTGGCTTAGAATCACTTTCACTGATTGATAACTCCCCCCAATTGTTTAAATATGTTTCCTTGAGACCAACCTTCCTTGTTGGTCAACTTTTAATAAAAGTCCCCTATTTTTACGTTTTTAAATTTTTTTAGATAGACCTGTGTGCGGCCCTCTTCAAGGAGGTCACCAACAACGTTGATCATTTTATTTCTACCCAAGTATCTACCAAATCTGAGCACCGCTTGGTGCCCTGTTCCCCTCCAGACAGAGGCCCTAAGCCCTCCTGCATAGATTTCCAGTAGGCTATGGACCACCCTTTAGGGGTCAAACCAAGTTTTGTGGTTTATTAGTTGTTTACTACTATATCCTGCTTTGTACTACCTTGCCCTGGGTTTCCTCTATTCCAGCATCCTCGGCGGTGCCCTGTAGCCATCTTGATAATGACTAGTTCCTGACGTTGTGGCGGTGCACTCTGCATCATTTCTTTTGGAACAGGAGATTTACAGACACTCTCTTGATAATTTCATTTTGCAAATAATGCTGCTATTCACTCAATAGATACCCTATTACAATACTCCAAGTGTAACTATGCGTATATAATAGTCAGCTGAGTTAGAGTGTAGGCAATAATTGAAAGTGCAGTGCCCATAACCTTGTTTGGCTAATTTGATAAATCTATGAAGATTTCACCAGATCTGAAACACTGGAAGAAATATGGAATGGCCATACAGATACTAAAATATCCTGTAGAGCCTACAGTGTGCTGCCATTTTGGTTTGAGTCAATTGTGGTATCAGCTCCCACCATCGTGTTGTCAAATCAGAATTATGGCATACTTAATGGGACAGAATTCCTGAGGAATTATGGAGTAAATGTAAATTTTGAGGAGAATACCCAGACCATTTTGGGGCAAACCCTGCCATTGTTATATCAGTGGGAATTAGAACCGCCACTGACAAGAGAAATTTTCTAAACTTGATTTACATTGGTGGCACTATTCCAATCTAATATGAGTTGGCTCGACGAAAATGGAGGATAATTCTAGAGGAGATCCTATAAAATTGTGGGATGGCCTTGAGAATGAAAACGATGTATAGTGTACTATTGGGAACACAGATAATTGTTAAAAAAGGGTTAATGCTTAATAACCCAGAGCTGTTATTTGTGGAAGTCGTCAGCCCATTGAGGAAATCAAGAAGCAAATTGTTGGTAGCGCCAGAGATCAATATGCCTGGACATGGGGAACTAAGTGTGCTACTAGCTAATCTTGGAGAGAGACAAATGAAGATAAAGAAAAATCAAGTCATTGCGTTTCTACATCTAACCTTGACAGCAGAGATCAGTATATAACATGATTTTGGAATGTTAACTAATAGAATTACTGGTGGAAGCTGCCAAATACGTTAATATTTTAGTCAATTGTGAGAAGCTGACTGAATTATCAGTGCAGCAACAAAAAGATGTGCTCCAATTATTTGAGAGATATCAGGAGATAGATGCCAAATACCATGACCTAGGATGCATGAAAAACGTGATTCAAAAGGTTGACACTGGGAAAACCCGCCAATAAGGATGAGACCATTCTGCCAGTATAGAGCTGCTGAAGCTGTGGTCATAAAGGAAATCAGCAAGCTTTAGCATGGACTCTTCATTCCATCAAGTTCATGGGCAAGTCCGATTCTCATTGTTAAAAGAAGGATGGATCAAATCAAGTAGTGATCAATTATTGGCAAATGGAACAAAATCGCTAAAAAGGG
The DNA here is from genome assembly GCA_022478985.1 of Massospora cicadina. Taxonomy (NCBI): domain Eukaryota; kingdom Fungi; phylum Entomophthoromycota; class Entomophthoromycetes; order Entomophthorales; family Entomophthoraceae; genus Massospora; species Massospora cicadina. The sequence goes on along the minus strand of JAKSZP010018917.1, from coordinate 34,535 downwards.
CATTATCCACTGCCAAGGATTGATGAAAAGCTTGATTGATATAAATGTTAAATACCTTTCATCATTGGACTTAATTCGGGATATTGAAAACTCTAATTTGTCAAAGTAAGATCATTAAATGTGCAATATTTACAAATAAGGACTTTACCAGCCTACCAGAATGCCCAAGTGATTGTGTAATTCAACAGTGTTATTCCAGAGGCAATGGACTCTATCATTAGAGATTTGAAGCTATACTGCATTCTAGTATATCTGAATAATATTAACGTATTCAGAAGGACCTTCAGAGTCCATTTGGAGCACTTATAAGAACTGTTTATCCGCCTGGTGACAGCAAACTTGAAGATCAAGCCAATGTAATGCCATTTTTCAAGAAAGAGTTTGAGTACTTGGGGTTTGTTATAAACTCAAGAGAATCTTCAATCCTAGCAGCAAAAGATTATAGCTATTGGCGGATGTTGACCCATAGTTATTTTGGGATAAACAAGTATGCCTTGAGATGGTTGACTGCTATTGCTTATCTAAAAAAGATTTCTCTAGTTTTGTGGAGCCTTAATTCCACTTATTGAAGGATCCAAAAAAGCTTATGTTGTCCAGTGAAGCCCAAGAGTCATTAGAATAATTTCACCATTATTTTATGACCAGTCCTGTCTTAAAGTACATAGATTTTTATTGGGAATTCATCTTCCAAGCTGATGTTTTGTTGATGACAATTGGAGCCGTTTTGAGTCAAGTGGATGAAGATTGGGAAGAACATCCGGTAGCCTATTTGATCAGAACATCAGCACCAGTGGAGAGAAATTATGCCATGATGGAAAGCGAATGCCTCACAGTGATCCATGCCTGCAAGCAATTATGAGTGTATATCCATGTCACACTTTAAAGTAGTGACTGATCAAACGTCTTTACGCTGGAACCGTAACTTGAAGGAACCAGAAGGGCAATTGTCCTAATGGGCTTTAAAGTTACAAGCCTACTATGCTGAGATAATACCCCATGCCATAGCAGCACATCAAAATGCTGACGGATTATTAAAATTGCCTGCAGTCTAAATTATCTATAATCATGCTGAAATTTATTCCAGGGGATTATTGAAGGCAATATCAGGAATTAGCCATGAGAAATTCAAGGTGCTCTGAATAAAATCAATGGAAAACACTGAGATGAAAAATGGACAATTGTATAAAATGTTTGATGGAAAAAAAATTTATTCCCAAAGCTGTCAGAAGGAGTGTGATTTTCCAAGCCACACATAAAGTCAATGGTCATGGTGGCCTAAGGAAAACCATGGACTATATTCGCCCATATTACTTCAGGGAATTTATTAATTATGATGTTGCTAATTATCTGGCTTGTCGCATGGAATGCTAACTCCACAAGCCTCATTAGAATATAACAGAATACAGGTTAGTACGCCCTGGGTTCATTTTCCATATGGTAATATAGATGTGATGGAACCCTTGAGTATCAGTACAGGAGGAGCCAAAATATATCATAGTTGTAATATACCATCTGACTGGATGGGTAGAAATCAAAGCCTTGAGCAATGTGGATGCTGCAAGCACAGTGAGATTCATCCTGGACCAAGTTGTGTACCAGCATGGATGCCCTCAGGTCTTATTAAGCGACAATAGAACCAAGTTTACCTCCTATGTGTTCCCAGGGCTAAACAAATTGATGGGAATCCAAGGAGTGGTATTTATTCCATATTGGTCAGAAACAGACGGAATGGTGGAACGAGTTAATAGAATGCTAGCCTTGACACTAAGATAAAAGGTCATGGGGAGAACTTCCACCTAGGAAAATTAACTAAGTTTAGTTACCTTGCCTACAATATCAGTCGTCATCCAGTGATAGTAAAAACGCCTTTGGATTATTATTGTCAGAAAATCGCTTTTCTGCAACAGTGGGATCCGCTGGTTGGCAGGCTAATCAATATAAAGACTGGTTAGTCTTTACCCTTTCGCCTTAAGTGACACCGCCAGCAGCTCTGGCTGGCCCCTTGGTGTGTCAACCGCGCCATTTTGGGATCCCCTAGCCTAAACCCCAATCAACAAGAATAAACATAAACTTATAATGAAGGTAGATTAGGCAAAGGGAGATGTTTATTGAAAGGGAAGCGCCAGATAATTATATGTACAAAAGGGCTACTGTGCCCATTGCTAGCCTATTAGCTCTTCGCTGGTTCTTCCAGTCAACCACACTCTCTCTCACTCGCTTCTCTCTTCCCTGGTGACAACCCTCTTGCCCCATCTTTCCCTGATGTCTAACTTATTTTTGTCTCATCCTCAACCTTGAGTTGATGGTGAGTGTCAGAATCCAGCAAGGGTTATGCTCGCTGGTGCTATGTGCCGCTGCATTCCACAATGGAATATTTAAAATAAATAATAAACTCTTAGGAAACTAAGTTTTTACTTTTTAGTTTTTTATCTGTGTGAGGCAAACTTGAGGAAAAAGCCCTTTTTTGATTCTAGTATATCTAAACTAGTTCCGATCCTTGGGGCCATGGGAATTTGGGGCTAAAGTATTATAAAGCTGAGTCATCCAAATTAGGTGATTTAGGCTTTCAGCCTATCATATCGAGGATAAATATTTTGTGGCAAAACTGACCCATGTGGTAATGATTTGATAAATTGTATCCAATCACCAGCGGGTAAAATCTTCTCACCTCAGAGGTGTTTAGATCCAAGTGGTAATGATTTGTTAATTCACACCCAATCATTGATGGGTAAGTTCTTCTCACCTTGAGGAAGAACAGACCCACGCGATAATGAACACCTCAAATTCAGCCAAGAAGTTGGAGCAATCCTATTATCAGTTCTTACCTTATTACGCCAATTTTAGGTATAAATCATATTTTTCCAATAGATAGGGTTCCACCAAAAATCCGCCAAGGTCTTTTTGCCGTTGGTATTCATATCATTACTAACCACAATATTAATCAAAGATTGGACTCCAACATTCTTTTTCAGAAGTTGAGAAGGAGAATGTCTGACATTGCCCCCCTCAAGAATGTTGGGAGGAGTGTAGGATCGTAAGAAACAGCCATGTACCCAGTTTATGGTAACTCTCATGGCTAATGATTTGATGGAGTATTCATTGCCGCTTTTGTAGCTGATGGAGAAAGGTACCTCCCAAATTGAGCCAAGCTTACCGCTTCTTGGGGTGATGCGGTTATGGTAGTATAACACCTTATCAGCCACTTTAAATGTAGGAAGGGGGTGCGGAGCTCATTGGCAGCTTGCCCTTCTTTAGTCACTGTTTTTGCTAAGTTGGTCATAGCTTCAGCTTGGAGTTGATTAATTTGGTTAGATAACCTTCGAATGGCTTTCTCAGGCTCTTCTCCTTTAGAGAAGACTTTTTTAGCTAGAAGAGCAGGTATGCCTGGTTCCCTGCCATACAAAACTCGGAAAGGGAACATTTTAAGAACCTGGTGATAACTAATCCAGTAAGCCATAAGGGCACTGGGTAAAAATTGATCCCAGTGAAGTGGATTGGAAGAGGCCATTTTGTGGAGGATAGAAACTAAGGTTCCATTGGCTCTTTCCACTGCCCCATTGGTAGAAGGATTGTAAGGAGCTGAAAAGAGTTGTTGGGCTCCCATGGAGGTAGCCAGGAGTTTGACTACTCTGGAGGTAAAATTCTTGCCATTATCACAGAGTAATACTTGGGGGTAGCCATGCCAAGCGAAAATGTGTTGATGTATAAAAGTGACAGTTGCCTTGGATGTTTGGGCAGGAAGCGCCACAGCTTCAACCCACTTAGTGAAGTGGTCTATGGCTACTAGGATAAAACGGTTGCCACTGGTAGACTGTGGAAGGGGACCTACGACATCCAAACTAATAGTATGAAAAGGTTGTTGCGGGGTAGTTGGTGATACTGGTATCTAGTATTGAAACTGGATTGTTTCTTGCACGTAAGGCAGGCTTCCAAGACATCAACTATAGCTTTCATCATTCCATCCCAATAGTATCGATCCCTAAGCCACTCATGAGTTTTTTTTGCCCCTCCATGGCCTAAAATGGAGTGAGCTTTGAGGATGGCAGGTACGCGTTCTGAGGGCTGGAGGTAAGGCAGCCACTTTGCCCCCACCCACTTATACAACTTCCCATTTTCCACTTTGGTGTTGTGCGAGTGGCGGGCTAACATCTTCTGAACCGGATCATCTTCATCCTCCCATTCATTAGTAGTCATTAATAGATCATGCAACCTTTCTGCCTCGCTATTATCCAAGTGGAGGACTGGCAGACGAGACAACCCATCCACATTCATATGACGAGTTCTGGCACGAAGTTCAATTTTCTTATCATAAGGCTGGAGCTTTAGAGCCCAGCGAGCTAACCGCCCAGTAGGGTCCTTCATATTTTGTAGCCACTTCAATGAAGCGTGGTCAGTAACTACAGTAAAGGTAGTCTCATAGAGGAAAGGGCGATAGTGCTTTACAGCCAACAAAACAGTCAGGCACTTCTTTTCTGTTACACTGTAGTTGCGTTCAGGCTTTGAAAGCATCTTACTGAAATAAGATACTGCATGATCAATACCATTTTCATCTAGTTGTCCTAAGATGGCCCCAACGGCGTAGTCTGAGGCGTCCGCAAACAGGATAAAGGGTTTTTTGTAATCTGGGTGCCGTAGGATAGGGCGTCGTTGTAGTAGCTGCTTCAGGGTCTCAAAAGCGGCTTTTTGTTCAGCGCCCCATTGGAAGGGGATATTCTTCTTCAGTAAGCGAAAAAGGGGCTCAAAGAGCTGTGAGAACTTAGGGATGAACTAATGGTAATACCCCATCATCCCTAGAAACACCTGTATATCCCGCGAATTCTTAGCTGAAAGAAGCTGCGCTTTGATGGTTTCAACTTGATTTTTGACTTATGTAGCCTTCCAAACACCTCCTTCAAGTGATCCAGGTTGTTGTTGAAGGTTTTTGAGAACACAGTAATATTGTCAAGATAAATGATGATGCAGGTTAGTTTTAGGTCTTGCAAGATGTGATACATCGCACGCTGGAGAGAGGCAGGTGCGTTGCACAACCCTTGGGGTAATCGCGTGGGTTGGAATAGACCTTCACTGCATATCAAAGCGCATTTCTCCTGGTCCTGTGGAGAAAGGTCCATTTGCCAATATCCACTGGCCAAGTCCATGGCTGAGAAGAAATTCGAGCTGGATAGTTGGTCCAGGGCATCATCAATGCGAGGGATAGGATAGCTATCCTTCTTTGTGAGGTTATTTAGCTTGCGCTAGTCCATGACTACCCGGTGACCTCCATCTTTCTTTTTATTTAATAACAGTGGGGAAGACCAAGGGCTTTGAGAGGGGACTATTAACCCCACATCCAGTAACTGTGTGAGTTCTGTCCTCAAATGCTGTTCCTCCACCTTTGACTTGCAATATGGTTTTGACCAAATGGGATGGGCATCACCCACATTAATGGAGTGACCAGCCCTTCATGTGGCCATAGTCATGAGCTGACTTGGAGAATATGTCACTATAGTCATCAAGGAGATTATGAACTTTCTCCAGCTCATCTGGGGTCAGCTCATCTGAAATATGGACGTTTGGTAAGGTACACACCAGGTGGTCCGAGGGTAAACCCAAATCTGCCATTGACCCTATGGAATGGATTTGTTCAACGTCCTCCAAAGGGATTAAAAATCCTCGTCCAACCTCTTGGTGTTTCCATATGATCATGTCCTTTGCGGTGAGGTTTCCCAACAATAGAGTAATAGGTCGCTGATAGGCGGGGTCTAGTAGCCCAGGTGATACACGAGGCTCCAAAGGACTAAGGCCCTCAACACTTAAGAGGTGCAACAAACAATGGTGTGGGATTTGGAGCGTGATTTATTGTGTCAACCACTCGTTGTTCACCCGGCTTAATCACCACCTCATCCGCCGCATAAAATGGAATACCATCGCTAGCCTCCACTGAATTGGGCAATTTCTTAGTGTTGTGCCCAGAGGTGACATAATGTAAAGGCAAAGCGGAAAAGGGGTATTCAACCAGGCAGGTGTAGTCATTCTTGATGAGTTCTTTGTTGGATAAGACTAACAGAACTTCGTAGTTCATTAAAGATAGGAACCCTTGCTTCATGTTGATGATGCCTTCATACTCGATCATAAACTGAGTACCTATGAGCATATCATAGGAGTTATTAACTAAAGCCACAGCGGGGGCTGATAGGATAAGCTTCCTAATGTGAATAGGAAGAGAGGAGTAAGCGCCAAGGGCGCGGGTATTGTTTGGGCCCACAGTTCCAAACTCCTTGGCATAATCCAAGTCAGGCATCAGTTTAATATTTTTCTTCAGCCGAGATGAGATTACATTCACTGAGGAACCTGTATCCAGGATACCCATCACCCAGACTTTGTGAACAACTACTTCAACCTTGGTAAGTGTGCTTTCAAAGTTGGCTGACAGTGCTAAGACCTCCTTGAGATGAAAAGTGGAGGTTAATTTGCGTGCGGTCTCAGGGTGAGTATCCAGAACTAGACTGCATGGTATGCCCTCACTGTAAAGGGCAAATTAAGCTCAATAGGAGCTGATCAGCGTCGCTGGCTGTGTCAATAATTTCCATAAAGCCTATAACTTGGCGGAGGTAATTATCCTCAGGTATGGTGGTTTCATCTACTCCTTCAGAGTTTAGGCGATCAGGGACCTCCACTTCCGCGAAGCTCCCAATAAGTAGTACCCAACATCATCGTAACCCCCTCAGAGTTGGTCTCAGGGGTATTCTCAACCATGGGCAAGATTGCAATTGACGTGGGGGAGATAGCCACGAGAGGTGGTGTAATTAGCTTCACTTTAATCGGCATTTTCACAACCCCAGTAGTTCTGAAGGATATACCCTTAGGGCGCGCACCTATTGGCTGAGATGAAGGGGAAACCACAGTAGGGATCTCCGCTTTGCATGAATGAGGGATGTCCATTTTAAGTCGCACCAAAGAAGCAGGTTTTGCAGGGAGAATAGGCACAGGTGGCCTCACTTTCAACGGTTCAATAGGCCGCAGCTCACCTAAAGGAATATGGGCGACGTATAACAAAGCCTCTTTTATATCACAGAAGGTTGTAAAGTGGCATTTCACTGATATGATATGCCTGGCGAGAGAGGGTTGTGAAGCTAACCCTGTTAATATGGCGGCAATAGCATCATCCAGGGTAAGCAGGTTAGACATAGCCAGCCTTTGAGAAGTGAGATAGAAACACTCAGAAAAACTAAAGAGGGTTTCACCCTCATGCATGGTAAGGCGCATGAAAGCCTGTTTTTCCCTGTATAAGCTCTGCTTGGATCTGAATTCAGCTAAGAGGGCCTTCTTAACATCTTGCCAGGTGTGCTGAGGATCCAGGTGAGGAACAAATAACTCTTGGGCTTTGCAGCTTAAACAAGGAGGAATATACTGAACTTTATGTTTATCAGTGGCGCCATCCATCGCAGCTTCATAAACGTACAAAAAGGAAGCAATGCTCCCTTCACCTGGGTGTATCTGTCCTTTATAGGTAATCTGAACAGCCGTTGCTCTAGCTTTTTGAGATGGGAGAAAGAGCTGGCTAGTTGCTTCTCAAGAGCAACTAGTCGTATTTCAGTTAAAGAAGAACCAGAAGAGCTGCTCACGTTTACAGCCTCCATGTTAGTAGCCACAGTTTAGTGCACAGGCGTACCCCTTTAGTGAGCACTAAAATTGTCAGAATCCAGCAAGGGTTATGCTCTCTGGTGCTATGTGCCACTGGATCCCACAATGGAATACTTAAAATAAATAATAAGCTCTTAGGAAACTAAGTTTTTACTTTTTAGTTTTTTATCTATGTGAGGCAAACTTGAGGAAAAAGCCCTTTTTTGATACTAGTATATCATATTTAAACTAGTTCCAATCCTTGGGGCCATGGGATTTTGGGGCTAAAGTATTATAAAGCTGAGTCATCCAAATTAGGTAATATAGGCTTTCAGCCTATCAGATCGAGGATAAATATTTTGTGGCAAAACCAACCCATGTGGTAATGATTTGATAAATTGTATCCAATCACCAGCGGGTAAAATCTTCTCACCTCAGAGGTGTTCAGATCCAAGTGGTAATGATTTGTTAATCTGCACCCAATCATCAACGGGTAAAATCTTCTCACCTTGGGGAAGAACAGACCCACGCGATAATGAACACCTCAAATTCAGCCAAGAAGTTGGAGCAATCCTATTATCAGTTCTTACCTTATTACGCCAATTTTGGATATAAATAATATTTTCCTGATAGATAGGGTTCCACCAAGAATCCGCCAAGGTCTTTTCGCCATTGGTATTCATATCAGCAATAACCACAATATTATTAAAGATTGGACTTCAACATTCTTTTTCAGAAGTTGAGAAGGAGAATGTCCAACAGTGAGCCATATAAATTATTCTATATAAATAATCATCAAAATTTTGATTTGACATTTGATTTGATTTTTATGCGCTTTAAACCACTTTGGTTGCTTGGGAAAACTTGAAAAATTTCAGCTTCTCACCAACACATTCTTTGACTCTTTGTAGTCAATTATTCTTATAATCACCTTTCTCAGGCACTCATTGATTGTTATATATGAGGCGCTGAAAACAACCTCAGCTGCCTCAAACTCAGAATCATCAGGTTCCACCAACATATAGTAAATAACCAAATTGGAACATCCTCAGCTATTTGTCTCCAGCGATCCTTGCTAATAATTTAGGCCATTGATTGGCTCCTCTCAAACCTAACTCCCAATTTCAGCATATAACTTGAATTGGCTCAACCCGATTGGAGAGCAACTTTCTAACAATCATCTAATAAACCACTAAACTCAGTCAACAAGCCATTATTCTAGGATTGGCTTATTTAATCCTAAATAATGATCAATCATTAGAAGAATTCATATGGTTAATTTTCTACATTTTCCCCCACTTAACCAGATGGTATTCCTCCTACTTTACAGCCTTGACGTTTGGGGTGGGCGTCCAGGGCTTGCGCCTTTCCGCCACCAACAATTTCTGGAACACAACCTCCAGGTTGGGGTCACACCAACGTGCTCTTCCCCTCCCAAGCCAAACTGGCAGCACATCCCTGCTACCTCCTCACCCGCCTGTCAGATAATCTGGTACCAATCACCAGAACACCCTGTAGTTAGCATAGAAGTCATAAAATCACTTTTTCAAAGACAATGGGCTCCACTAGTGTGCCAGGCCAACCCATTATGAAGACTGTATGACCCTTGCTGTTTTGCTTTCATAGGCGTACCAACTCTCTACAAGTCCACGTCTAACCTACCAACCCAGCATACCAATAACTTTGCCTAGAAAATTGGCCCTTATTGTGAGTGCACCAGTGGTCCTCAGCCCCCTTTCTGGGCGGCCTAACCTCTTGCTCCTTCTCCCTCATGATCAATCGCTTGAGCCCTCTTGGATGTGCCCTGGCGAGGCCATCCCCCATCCTGGGCAGCTATGGTACTCACACTCTGCACCACCCTCATGGCTGACAATCATTATCCCCTTGTTGTTGGTGGCCAGTTGGAAAGGTTCCCGTCAGAGGGTTTCTTGTAGGGATGAGGTATGGGAGCTGTCAGTGTTGGCCACTCCAGGTGCATCACCCTGCGCCTGCCTCAGGGATCTCCAGTCCCATCTTCTCTTCATTTAGCTGAAAAACTACTACAACTTATAATTTTGGGTGGGAGAGATCTTTATTGAAAGGAAATAACGACTATATATACCCTAGGCTACTTCGCCTATTCACAACCCATTGGCCATCCACGCTGGAACTTCAACCAATCATCAGTCATCTACAATACTGGTTCATTTCCAATCTACTTATCCAAAAGCTTTTTATCATATTGACCCATACTTGGGACAATTTGCCAGTCAGTTGTATATAAACTTCTATTATAAGCATATTTGAGTATTTTTGGCATAAGTTTCCAGTATTCAGATTTAAGTAGCGAAATTATCATCATATGTTTGATAATGAATAAATTATTTTTCTTCCAGAAAAGCCCATAATGGCTCACAATTGGCGGTCAGTGTTATACTAGGATTTCATTGAACCCAAACAATTTATAATTAATTGATCAACGTCCTTGACATTAATTGCTGGTGTCAATCTACAAACAATATTGCTATTGACATTATTCCCTGATACTTCAAAAGGGCGTAACCAACCCAAATGAGGAGCACCAATCGTTAACCTTCTCATTAATGATAATATCAAGCTAGGTGATTAGCCAGCAATCACGCTCAAAAACCCCACTAGTCCTGATGCTATTGGGAGGGATACATCTGATTAATTTTCTAACAACTATATAGATGAAGGGCAGCATTATCACTGCTTTTTTATTCTGCTGTAGAACCAGTATTTGAGATGAATACCAAATAATACAAGTCTGAGTGGTAAGCATTATGATTGAACTGAATTTTCAGGCGTTTGATATCACCCTTTAAGAAAAGAATTAAAAAGAAATTGATGGATGACAAGCCGATCAGTAATACAGGAGTACCATGTGGAGGATAGGGTGGCCTATTGTGACACCATGGCTATGAAAGAAGAAATAAGCTGGTTGCTTTGTGGTCAGGTCCATTTAGGTGATTGCTAAGATGGAAAATGATAAATATATGATTAAGAACCTCCTGAATGGTTTTATAGTGAACCAAGTTCTTATTAAATATCTCAAGTATTAGATCTAGGGGTATTTTTTGTAATGTTTCAAAAGACCACTGAACCTACTAAAAATAGGTAAGTCCTGGTTTTGGTCAAGTCCCAAGAAGGGACTGATGAATCAAAATATTTTGTCAAGTCCCAGGAGAGGACCGCTGAACCATGTTAGGTGGTTAATTTTAAAAATAGACTTCTAAATTATGAAAGGCATTTAAGTAAAAAAAGAACCGCTGAGCCAGAGTGAAGAAAAAGTAAAGATAGACCTCTGAACCTACTTATAGGTTAAGTCCCATTGCAAAAGAAGAGAAAAATAACATAAAACTTTACAAAAAAAATAATATAAGACAAAAATTTTAAAGAAAAGTTATATAAAATATATATAATGAAAAAAAGATACTAAAACATTAACTTTTATTTTAAATCATCAAAAAATCATCTGGTAATGTCCCTATGTTATTGGTAGGACCAACTTGTGTTGAAACTGAGTCTGCTGCGAGTAGTCCCAAGGCGCTGAAAGAAGCAAGCACTATGATAGAATCAAAGCGGGTTGAAACTGGATTTTCTGGGAGTAGTCCCTAGGAAGAATATCCGCTCTAATCAAAAATGGAGATCCCATCCTGTGGGATTACAAGGAACAAAGAATTTGAGAAGCCATCCAAAAAGATCCTTTAAATGACGAAATGTCATATAACCTTGAACTTGGAGAAAACATGGTTTCCAGACCTTTTATCAGCAAGAACACCTGAACTAGGCTGGCACAGCATGGTTTATGGGAACCACGCTCTGTGGAGGTGGCAGCAAGGGGAACACATAATGGGAACATTAAGAAAAAGTATTAACTAGAGATGCATCAAGTAAGGAAAGGAGCTGGAACCATAGAAATCCAATTTAAATCATGCTGGTGGACTCAGTCAGAATTGAAGTGGTGTAAACCCCTCAGAAAATATTCACTAAAGGAAAATCTGGTCAAACGGGGGATGTGGTAAGATTTTGATATGCCCACATTCCCCAGCTTAAATAATCATAATTAATATTTTTGTCCACTAGGGCATTTATCCCGCTAGTAGATGAGGGAATTATCAATTATGTATGATGACTAAAGTTTGGAGTATTTTCCTAAAAAATCATTAGGTAATTCGCCATGGTTGCTCCATCAGATCAAAATGCCAAATTGCTTAATCCTCACTAGGGTGATCCCCAACAATAAACAAGTGATTAGATTGTCAAATTTACTATTGGTAATTTAATTAACCTTTAGGAGTTGACCAGGGTTAGTTTTAATCAATTAAGGGGTTTATGAGTTGCTGGTGAGTAATGCCACCTGTGATAAAGCAACTTGCGAGTTAATATTTTAGGTTTTGCAACCTGCTTTTTTGGGTAAGAATAACATTACCTAAGCAGGTTGTTACCTAATAAGGGTAACTCATTGAAAGTTGAGCAAAGACGTTGGTACACGATCTTTGTTTCAACTTAGAAGAGTCACACTGAGAGTTGGTAGGAGTATCTACTTATAACCAATAAGGAAGATTAGCATTTCGTGTGACCATGAAGGGTTAATTAATTTGTGATGACCACTATTTTTAATTGGGACTCCAACTGAATAATTGGTCGCTAATTGCCTTATAGATCCCTTAGTCTTTTAATATAAAGTAAATAATAAAAGCTCAATTTTTTATAATTTTACTTTTTTGCTCTTTTGAGTAGAGTTGTTGGAAGGATAAGAAAATCTTTATCTATCTTATTTTTATCTCCAGTTACTCTGTGTGACAAGAAAGAATATTAACCTCAAAACATGATCCCATGTTAAGTTTTACAGAAGAAGCTATATGTCTTTAACATTATTCTAGAAGAATAAAATACTAGGACAATCACCAGGTTGGCATTGTGCCTAATAAACATATCAGGTAAAAGAAGCTCAATTAAAAAAATATTCATAATATTACTACAACATTAAAATTATCTTTTTTTAGCACTAGTGGTGCCCAACCCAAAAGAGGGAGCCACCACGCATCTTTATTTGCATTTGAGACAAAAAAAGAAATTATTATAAATAAAAAATTCCCAATATAGTCCCTAATTTATCAGCTTAGGAAGCCATATCAGATGGTGAGGAATCTTTGGGAAAACTTTTGTCCAGCGCCCGCTTTAGCTGGCAGACCATGGCGGACATCATTGGGGTGGGAGCATCAGCAATATTGGGCATAAGGGGGTATAGTTGTGGGTTTTCTTTGTTTAAGAGGCCAGCGGTTTCCATCACCTTAACAAATTGAGCAAGTTGATGCTCAGCAAAAGTGATTAGAGCCAGAACACAAGAGAAAGACTTGATGTGCTGACGGGTTTGGGGATAATTGGGGAACATTCAAAATGTTATCAATAATTTAAACAACGCACATAAAAGGAACATGTGCATTTGAACCAGGGAGCTGAAGAGAGTTATGATCTGAAAAGAGTAAACAGATCCTAAACATCTAATATTGGTGCTCATTCCAGAAGAGTAAGTGGAGTGCCAAGCTCCTTAGTTTAAACATCTTTAAAATTTGTTTAAGAAAGGTCTACATCAACAACTGTTCCTTTAAGCATAAAGATTTCTGAAAGAGAAAAATAACTTCAGTTAAGCACTTTTTTCTGGGTGCAAAAAGATTATATCTAAATTTTATGGCGTGTAATAACTAAAGTTTTTTAGACAATATACTGCTAGAGCATTCGCTCCATTATCTAGCAAATGTACATATTGTGTTCCTAAATAGTGATTATGTATCATAAAAGAGTTTTTATAAGAGACTCAAAATAAGATAAAAAATAAAGAGCCAATTTTTAGCGTGAAAATATACTTGGGAATTGTTATTAGGCGCTGATGAAACGTTATTGTGAGTTTTTAAGTATTAGCTCACTTATTAAATGTATTCCTGTTTTGCTAGTCAGGAAGAGTTTTGGCTGACAAATCCTCGAATATGATATGTGTCTTATGGTATTTCCTAACCGTTTGGAAGCTCACAAAGCTAAACAACAATATCTGACTCTCTTGGTCTTTTCTAGGGTAAGTTTTCCTCTCTAATTGGGAACTCTCCAGACACAGTAATTATAATAAGCTTCCCTGAATGCTTTTCTACACTCTTAATATGAAGATTGAATTAAGACAAGAAGATATAAGATGAAAATATGAAGATATGGAAAGATGATGATTTTATTTTAGGGTCATGCTCCAGTATTTTATACCTCTAGGACATCTCCTGGCCATACTCATCTATTAGATGAGTTAATTAAAACCATGCCAATCTACTATGGATTATGGCAGTGGTTATTAAAATATTTCCAGTTAAATTGCCCTTAATTTACTTAATTACAATTGTTTCAGCCAATTGGAGGCACTACTACTCTCATAATTGGGAAGATTTAGGCATAATATGAGCACCTTAGTGGTGTGCATTTGCCTTTCATTTAGTCCGATTATGTTTCATCTTACAGCTGACAAAGTACAATAAGTGGTGGAAAAGGATATATAGATTTTGAATAATGATGCACCCCTAATTGGGACGTTGGTAGGCCTCTCAATAGTACTAGGTACTCCTGATATGGGCCGTCCAAGTGCAAGTACTATTGCTTCATCATACAGCTCACAAAATACAATAATTAATGGGAAAGAATATATGGATTTAAATAATGATGCATTCTTAATCAGGATATCAGCAACCCTCTCAATAGTAATTGGTACTCCCTATTGGGAAGTCCATATGTAAGTACTATCATGCCAATTATGGTGATCAACATACATAAAAATTATTATTCATTTAATTGTATTTGCATTAAATTCATAAATGCAATTAAGTTTGTGCCATAGATTCATTTTGTTCACTAAGTGGTTCCCATAATTGGACATTAAGTAATTATATCATAGCTATTATTAACTATGATAATCGAAACAATTTAAGTACAATTGAGGTGGTTTTGGGATGAATTTAGTTATGCGGATAAATTGGGAAGTATCAAAGGATCCATCAATGGGAGCAATATATCAGCTTTGATGGTTTTCTCAAAGGGTTTATCTTTGAGTCAACTATTAAAATCTAACAGTTATGTTACTGTTTTATATTTAGATTAACCAGATAGGTCCTTGAGAAATATATAGCAGATATCTGGATGGACATAACTCCTAAAGAAGTTGCAATATCTTAAGGATAGTATGCTAATTTTATTAAAGAAAAAAGATTAAAATGACAAGTACTTACATATCTTAAACAATGCCGATGAATTTTATGATAGTTTCTTCTGTAGACAAGCAATTAGAATTATAATCTCTTATGTTTTACTGTAAATTGTCTTTTTTAGCACTAGTGGTGCCCAACCCAAAAGGGGGAGCCGCCACGCATCTATACTGTAGATTGTCACCATATCCAATCTTCAAAGTTTTCCATTATAAGCATGTTAGGATAATTCACTAGTATGTACCTTGCTTTATAAGTTTATAGAATTCAAGGATTGTTGATAAAAACAGCAATGGTGTTCAGGTCCTTTTATAAAAAAACACTCAAAAAATATTTGTAGCACAATAATTATACTATATATTTAGTTTGTAATAGTCATTTGGTCAGTCACACGATCATTTCTTATGTATTCTTTGTATTTATTGGTACTTTTCTTTCTCGTTGCAAACACTTTTGCAACCCATTCAATTCAAGACTAAATCTAGTTTGATAATCTCATAGAGGGATTAGTCTGCGCCCATGTCTGAGAGCAGTTGGGCAAGCAAGGCAAGAGGAGCAGGCGGAAGGCCCGCGGCCTCTAACATTTGAAAACGCCCTGGAGAATCTGGCGGAATAGAAAAAAATCTAAAAAAACTGGCGGTCACAATTTCCCCAGAGATACTCGCGTGGCAAGCACAATGCAACCAGTACATCAACACGCCACATTCCCAGCCACTTTCGTCGGTGGAATTCACAGTCCATGTGTATCTGGACATCCAAAAAACAGCCCTATGGGAAAAATTTTGTGAAGATGTACACAAAATTTTCCCAACCGCGGTGTACGTTGCACCTCACTCCATGTCACACGGTTGGCTGGACCTAGGTTTCAAAAGCAAAATAGCAGCAGACGAGGCTGCAGCAGTGTGCATAGTGGTCAACCTCCCCGAAGGGCAATGGGTCATCGAAACTAAACACACCAGATGGATAAAATCAAACCAAGTTTTCCTCACGTTTGACTTTTTGCCTACTATGGTAAAACGTGATATTTTGGAGCAACACCTGAAAGATGGTCTCGCCATATATGGCAAAATACAATCTTTCGAAATGCAACGTCTCATGCTGATGCCACACCTGTGCACTGGCAAAGCCATCGCAGTTCTGACCCCAACTGAGGAGATTGTGAAGGACCTAACCCAGATCCCACACTCCACCTTTATTGATATCGCAGGGCACACCACCCACCCATTCCAGGTAACCGTGGACAGCACGCCCCCCATTTGCACCCACTGTGACGCATTCAGCCATAAGGCACACGCGTGCCCCATCAAAGAGGGCGTCACATTCCAAGAGCACCCCTCGGCGGCCATGGCCAGCGGAGAGGCGCACTACAAACCAACCGCAAGCACCAAGGAGGCTTTCCCATGGGGAGCACAAGGCTGCTACCTATTGGTAAAGCCCATCTCCCCGCAGGAGCAGAAGAAGGCCAAGCAGGCCCATAGGACCGCGGCCAAGGAAGCGGCCAAGGTCACCACCACCATCCCACACTCACAACGCCAGGAGGACATGGAGACCTTTGCGGTGGAAGCAACTCGGGAATCCATCACCCAATCAGATTGGGAGGCCCATGCTGAATGGGCCACTCAATATGAGGATCTGATGGGAGATTTGATCTCACCCAATCGCTGCACCCAAGCCCCAGGTGAAACTGACATGGGACCTATCCCAACCAAAAAAATTTTTGCCCCACTCAATGGTGCACCGAACTTATCTGCACCGCAAAAAATTCGTCCGATGTCAGGAAAACAAAAAGTGAAGGCCAAAGCCATTGCGACTCTTTCTGCAAAAATTAACAAAAACCCCGATAGCGTTGCTGCTAATACCCATGCTGCTGTGAAAGCCCGTGGGGACCTGGAAGAGGCTGGTGGGCCAGGGGGCCCACCCCCTCACACCTAAGGTGCGATGGGGGAAACCTTCACTCTAGGGATGCTGAATATTGCCGGACTCAAGGCCTCCCCATCCCAGGCTAGGAAACTGAGTTTTTTACAAAACAATTTACCCGTGGATATCCTGGCCATCCAGGAAACCCACTGTCCACGAGGTTCTGAGGAAGCTTGGAAAACAATGCTCCTACCATCCCTATCCTTTTGGTCGAAGCACTGTGGGGTACTAATTCAGAAAAACAATTTTTTCAAATTTACATCTTCAGAAACATTCCTAAATGACTGAGTGCTCGCTGTCACCTTCTCATGGGCCAATGTTGCACACACAATTGTCAACATTTATGCCCCAAACGGTGCACAAGAGCATTGGGAATTTTTCTCGTCGGTCAAATCCCTCCTGCTACCCCCCAATTCTTTCCTAATTGGTGACATGAACTGTTGGCTAACCTCACCAACAGACTGGTGGTCGCCCTCACCCCACGCCCCACAGGGTCACATAGAGCTACACATTCTAAAAGCCACCCTTGGGTTAATGGATGCACTGCCGCGACATGCCCCACTGCTTGAAAACATGACACGTCCCCACGTCCACAACGGCCAATTAAGGTCCATGACCCACATCGACCTTATTCTAGCACCAGCAAAATTCCAACCCCACATCTCCCACTTCAAAACAATGAAAATGGAATTCTCCAACCACCGACTGGTCTCGATAACATACCACTTACCCGTCACAGTTGCAAAGGCCCCACATTGGTGCAAAATCCACCCCCCAGAGCTCGCGTCGCCAGGATTTTCCATGTGGGTGGAAGAGGCAACTTTGGCAAAATTGTTTGTTGCACCGTTTTGCGTGGACCCTATTTCCACATGGGCAACTTTCAAAGAAGACACCATCCGCCACTATCGCCATCTCTCATCCAGACGCTCACGAGCCACATCGGCGGTTATATCACACATGCTGGCAGAATTGGCCCACTTGGAGTCCAACATTCCAGCCTCAGGATATAGCCCTGCATGGGGCCAGAAGTGGGCGGAGGCAGCAGCCCACCTCAACGCACTTGAAAGGCAACACAAACATCGGGTTTGTGTCCAATACAGGGCCACACGCATCACTGAAGGCGACAAGTGCACTGCATACTTCTTCAAAAAAAATTTGCACCACGCCAGAGCATGGCCTGCACACAGGTGCAAAGATCGGATAATTCTATTGTGGACACACTGGCCGAAGTGGCAATCAAAATGCAAAGATATTACTCTGAGTTATACCGAGCAGAACCAATTCAGCCAGCCAAAATGGCGGAATTTCTCGACAGAGCTCATATCTGCACCATTTTCCAATACCTGGAAATAATGAATTTAATTACTCCGAACAAATTATGGACTACCATTCACATTGCACCAAACTGAAAATGCCCAGGCCCAGATGGCATTCCATATGAGTTCTACAAAAAATATTTTAAATATATATCCCCATTGCTGCTAGCCTCACTCAACCAAAGCCTGTTGGAAACGCGCCTTCTACCAGGAGGACATGAGGCCTTTACGGTCACACTCTTCAAGAAAGGGGATAGGCTAGACTTAGCCAACTGGCACCCCATTTCTCTAACAAACACAGACACCAGAATGTTAACAAAAATCATGGCTAACCGTTTAGGGACTGTAGCATTTGCCACCATCTCTCCAGAACAATTTGGTTTCATCCCCAGAAGGTCAATTTGGGATAACGTGCACTCTGTGGCTAATGTGTGTCAGTCCACAGCCTCTGGGGCACTTGTATTCTTGGACCAACAAAAGGCCTATGATAGAGTAAACTGGGAATACCTTAGGGCCTGCCTCCAACAATTCCGCCTACCTCCCCGCTTCATTAACTGGGTGATGCTGCTCACGGAATCTGCAACAATGGCAGTGCGCGGCCCAGGTTTCCTAATGGAAATAGTCCATCCTCAAAGGGGCCTGCGACAAGGGGACCCTCTGAGCCCACTCTTATACAACTTCAGCCTTGACCCACTACTGCGAAATTTGAATGCCCAACTCACTGGGGTCCATGTGCCAGGCCAAACCCCAGTCAAGATGATGGCATTTGCAGATGATTGCGTGGTGGGGGTGTCTAATAACAAAGATGCACGCGCGATTGAAGCCCTCATCCAGGAATATTCCCGGGTAAGCAATGTGGCACTGAACGCCTCCAAAACTGAAATCATCCTCCTTGGTCAGTTTCAGAACTGCTGGGCCCCAGCAAGTAGTTCCCAACCCGGCCCATCTGCTCGCCCACGTCCACGCCTTACTAACTCAACACACACCGCTCCACTGGTGCTCCCCTTTGTGCCATGACCTACCATAGGACCGGTACGCCATCTGGGCGTGTGGTTGGAGGCAGGTGGATACGCGTCAGCAGTAATGGAGTGCCATATACTGGACAACGTGACGAAGCGAATCGCCTCTCTCAGAGCCCACCCTACTACCCTCACTGGCAGGGTTGTTCTTGCCGACTCTATGCTCCTATCCAAAGTCTGGTTCAGAGCCCACGCCATCCCCTTCTCCCCAAGCTTCTTCAAATCCCTGTATGCTTTGCTACAAGGTTGGCTTTGGTCAGGCCGCCCTCCACCAGTACGGCTAGAGGTCATGTTTGGCCCTCATCATCATAGTAGCATGGGCCTACTTGACTTTAAAGCCCATGCCGCCAAGATCCTGGGCACCTGGATTGCGGCCGTCACTGCTCCTACACCTCATCCCAACACTGGTCCTGCGCAGCCCGCTCCAACTTCTCCTGAGCCTTGGGCCTCAACAATCCATCAAACCCCCATTCCCTGATGAAATACCTCGCATCACACACATCAGCCACAGGTCCTCACGGGACCAAAACCCACTACAAACGAATCCTACTCTCCATGCGAAGCGCAGAGTGGAGAATTTGTATTAGTGGACATACAACCCGAAGAGGCTGCCCCTCTCCTCAGTTCACACAAGAGGTACAGGGGCTACCCATCCATGATGGCGTGATCCCCATTCGACCCCAAGTCCTATCCAGGGTGGACTACCTGGACATGATGGACATCCCTTATTCCACTGAGACCCAAAAGACTATCTGGAAATACGCACAACATCCTCTGTTGCAGCCTTAAGTCCGCTCCCATGTGTGGCGCTGCCTGAGGCGGGTGTATCATACAGCTGAGCGCTCTAATGCTTTACACTCATCCTGTGTCGTGTGTGGCCAGTATGGAATGCTGTTTCACCGATTGGAGAAGTGCCCCACCTCTAAAGTAATATGGCGCGAAGTCCAACGTCTGCTAGGCCAGGATCAAGCACATCCCTTCAGTCTGTCAAGAGATATGTTTGCTTCATCAATGGCCTCCCCCTCCCACCCTCCCTTCGTGCTCTGGTGGTTGCAATCGCCATGTGGACTATCCACACGATTGTCTTGGATGCCATCGCTGGATCCATCCCCACCCTCCCTGAAGCTGTCCACAGATTCTGGTCTCATTCGGTGGATCACTTTCAAGTGTGGATGTTTGGATATCTCCCACCACGTCGCTGACAGCTGGTCTCCTCCTGGTTCCCAGTCTGGTTCATCAAATCAGACCCCTTCCTCCACACGTGCTCAATAGTGGCTACGCCCCCTACACACGTTCCCTCCCCTTTCCCATAAGTGGCGTTCCTGCTGGCAACAAGAGATAGCATCGCTTCTCTGGGGTGCCTCCCCTGGTACTAAGTTTTGTCTCGTCTGAGTCATATTTGGAAGTGTCCATCCCATGGTCGGCCTTCCCCACAATAAATTTAAAATTTAAAATTTGTAATTTGTATTTATTGGTGCGATCTAGTGTATTAATTTATTTAAAGTAACTTACAATTTACATAAAAATAGTCTGTGCGTATAGTGATTTTCTAATGTTGTTATGACTTTTATTAATCGCCATGTTAGCCAGGTATGACTATAGATAGTAAACTTTGATAGAAACATAAGTGATATTTTTTATCACGTCATTACTTAGTCTAGGTCTAAAAAATTCTACAGCACATTATATTTTTTCTATAAACATGTTGTCAGAAAATTAGCCAGAAACGTTCTTCTCAATTATATCAGAATTAGGGGTATTGGTTAGTTGGGTATGATTGCTGACTAATCGCTTAGATTAGTATTATTTTAATGGCATATTTGCTGATTGATGCTCTCATTTGGGTAAGTTGAGCCTTTTTGAAGTATTGGGGATAATTCCTGATAGTAATGTTATTCAAAGGTCAACACCAGCAATTAATGCTGAGGATGCTGAACAATTAATTACTAATTGTTTGGGTTTGGCGGAATCCTAGTTGGACACTGAGTGCCAAATTGTGTGCCATTGTGGAATTTTTGGGTGAAAGCAATTGTTTATGTTAGCAAACTTCTAATGATGATTTCGCTGCCCCAAATCTGAGTAATGGCAACTAAGCCAAGGATGCTCTATTATAAATATAATAGAAGATTTTACATGAGTGACTGGCAAATTGTGAAAAGATGGGTTAAAATAATATTTGGTGTTTGGGACAAATAAATTGGGAGAAAATTGGTACTACAGATGACTGAAAATTGAAAGAAGTTTTAGTTTGGATGGCTAATGGGTTTTGTATAGGTGAAGTATCCTAAGTAAGGATAGTTGTAATGCCCACCTAATAAAGATTTCTCTCACCCATATTTTATTAGTTGTTAGTAGGTTGTCAGTTATATTAATGAAATATGGGACTGGAGATCTCTGAGGCAGGCGCAGGGTGATGCACCTGGAGCGGACAACACTGACAGCTCCCATACCTCAACCCTACAAAAAAACCTCTTACGGGAAACTGGCCACTAACAACAAGGGGATAATGATTGTCAGCCTTGAGGGTGGCGCGCGCGGGGATGCCATAGCTGCCTAAGATGGGGGATGGACTCGCCAGGGCATACCCAAGAGGGGCTGGTAATTGGTCATGAGGGAGAAAGAGCAAGGGGTTGGGCCTCCTAGGAAGGGGGCTGAGGACCAACGGTTCACTCCCAATAGGAGCCAATTTTCTAGGCAAAGTTATTGGTCTGCTGGTTTGGTAGATTAGATGTGGACTTGTAGAGAGTTGGTACGCCTATGAAAGCAAAATAGCAAGGGTCAGCCAGTCTCCATAATGGTTGGCCTGGTGCACTAGCGGAGCCCAATATTATCAAAAAAGCAATTTTCTGTCGCATGTATTCACAAATTGAAAAAAAATTTAGGTTTTATAATAATTTTCTAAAATAAAAAGTAGAGGTTTTGACAAAAACACCACATCTTTAAGTCTATACTATCTAAAAGGTTTGGCCTCACACTTATATATAATTTTAGTTAGGCATCAGTTATATCTAAGTGCAAAATGCTAATTCTGATGCAGGTATGATTAAAAATTACATAATTTTGCTTAGGTTTCTAAAGAACTTAAGAATATAAAACCTTGGTCTAGATCTAAGCTTAACCTAAAAGAGTATAAGGTTTATTTCAATTAAGTATAACCTTGAAAAAGTTTCTTTAACTCTCATCACTTTTCCATAATCACACTACTATTGAAACTTAGTTACTTTTAATAAAGTTACTAATAAGAGGAGTGGAATCATAGTGGGGTGGTTCCTGCTCCACTTCATGTTGGGGTTTTATATTAAAAGGTTCAAAACCAGCATAGGATAAAAATAAATTGGCGTGGTATATTTGTCCCAAGATCAACCCGCTTTATTTACTTTTTTATAAAAGTTATCAAACAGTAAAGAAGATGTCAGTAAAACCTGCCAAGGATCCCATCAACATGGCGGTGAATACCAGAACCCACCCAAACCCTACAGCAACCTCAGGTTGCCAACATGTGCGTCCACCAGGACCGTTCCCACTTGGCATCCACTAAGGAAGATGCTGCTCCGCAACACAATGATACCAAAGTATTTATTACAGCGCATATGGCTGATGCACCTACATTATATAACCCCATTTTGATTAAGAAAAAATAGGTGGACGATATTTAGTTAAAATGTTTTACCCACCCAACCAGTACTGATAGCAGAAATTAACATCGTCATTGAGAACTCTTGTGGTAGTGAGATAGTTCAACCTTTCACCATTTTTATACTGACTGTAGAGGCCTGGAAGAATTAAATGTATATGCCAAATCAGATGCTCATAACATCCACCCAAAAAACTTAATATGCTGGAACAAATCAATGAATTTGATCCAATTGGTGAGACTCTCCCAGAAGGAAAACATAGATGCTTAACAACCACTATTACCTTTTATAAAAATTGACAAGCTTGAGCCAATTTTCTTGGAACCAATTAATCCAAATGGTTGTTTGATACCTGACCCGCACAACCTAAGGACCCATGGAAGAACATAAAAGTTAATGAATGGATACCCAAGGCGAATTTATAACATCTGATTATGGCGCCAGCCTAAGCGGTGTTGGGAGTGTCAGCCACAAAAAGTAATAAACCCCAAAAGTCACATGGCTTCATCTATGAACCCCCCACTCTGAGCCCACAGTGTCAACATGACCAAGAACAAATGTGCCAAAAGCGGCATTGGGGTCTCAAAAAAATGGATATTACATACTCAGCCCACTACTGATCCTTGAGAAAGCCACTTGTTAGAGGTTGAAATGGTGGGCTAAAACAAGATCACAAAGAGCCCTCTATTGCTCCACTCTAGCTCATGCAGTTCCTATATTTACTACCACAATCATGTCAGATTCCCCCAGTGTTATAAAGCGTGCTAATAATAATGTTTAGACTGACCAGGAACTCTGGGTGAGTTACCACCCAAAACCCAAACCAAAATTCTGCGAGCTTAGCTGTCCAAAATGATTTGTTAAAAATAAAAATATCAGTTATGAAGACCTTCCAGGAGGTTCCTAAATGCGGGATCATCTCACTTTTTGATATAATCAATCGTTAAAGACCAAAATTTGGGGTATGTTTTGTTTTTTGCAGATTTTTATTTGAGATATAAGATAGATAAAATTAAGAAAATAAAGTGATAATGATTTCTGTCAAGGACCACTACTTAAAAACTCGCTGGGGAAAATTGCATCATCTGCACAACTACCATTAGGATTAAATTCAAATTAAGCTGTTAAATTGGGTTCCCAGACCTGATTTCTAACCAACATGAGTCTAAACTTCTTAGCCAAAATTGTTTGGGACTCGTTACTCAATTTAATTTTTCTTGTCGTGAACATGCCTATGGTAGGTGGTGAAATTTTGGGCGGATAGCAGGTTGCGCCCAGGGCCAAGCTACATAAGGCTGTACCCAGTTGGTGAGGAATGGGTTGTTTACCCCTGTACCTGTTGGGACAGGTGTGACATTGACACAATGGTGGGATCTCGGCAAGTTTGTGGTTTTTGTGCAATTTTAACACTCCTGGAAAACCCTTCAAATGTTTTCCACCAGCTTGGTAGAGGATAATGCTGGGAGTGGCACTGAAACTCTCATGGGGTACGCCGTTACCCACCTCACATCCATCACATGTGCCATATCACCCTGGTTGGTGAGAGGAACAGAAGCAGGACTCCTCCCACTTTTTAGTGGAATGGTAATTGCTCCTGATTTAAATGGAGTGGTTCCTGTCCATGCGTACACCCAGGAATATTTTAACTACTTTGAAGAGATATCTAGGGCCTTCCCTGTTGTTATACCATTCACAAATGGAGGAAGACACTACACTGATGTGAGTTTGTAAATCCATTGTATGCAGATAGCACTGTGGCAACCAACAGTGAAGTCCCACGTGGATCCTACACATCACCAAAACCAGTTTAAACCTTGAGAAAATCTACTGGGTGACCTTCTTGAATATGCTGGCCATAGTTGACTGGTATCATTAAACTTGCTCTCCATTGAGAGCGAGTGATTTGGCTCTGTCCTATCAGTGGACTTCAGCGTGCTAGCATATTATGCCTAACCCAATGGGATCATGTCACCAGAGCATCCTTTATTCCTAAACCCATAGTATCCCAAAATATAGAGTGCATACAGAATGTTGCTGTCATCAGATTTTGCCCCAATATTTTCTTAGTGGATCTCAATCAAGCACGGCCTCGTTGCTTGTGGCGCAATACCATGGGTCATCAATACAACTGTTGACCATGCGCAAGCAATTATAAACCAACATTTAGTCCCACTGTGTGCATAAAGAGATCTCATGCAGCGACAGCAGCAGTCCTTCGACCAACCTATTGGGTTCTTGTAAGGGAGCCATCTCCAACTTTCCTCCATAAAGCAGTTGAGAATGTGCAACTGACCATACAGCATACCCCCTTGGTGCCATTACTCTTTCCAAGTAGGGTCTTCCTCCATTATAAAACCCCATTACCAGTGCATACCAAGCATAAGCATTCAAACCCTTCACTAAATCTGGTGGATACCAACCTGGCAGACAAAAACCCTACATATTTGCCCTGAAACAACCTAGGTAATGGATGCCCGCAACTCCCAGGTAATGGATGCCACCCCACCAACGGAGTATACCTGGAGCACCCCCAAATGAGGCAGACCTTTCCAACCTAGTAACCCTCCACCAATTGATCATAATACATTTCAGACCCCCTTCTCAGTACTGGAGTAGGTGGAAATGGACTCAGACAGCTCAGAAAGTGCCCAGAAGGAGGAGCCAAGGGAACACCTGTGGACCCTTCCCAGAAAAGATAGAAGAGGTGGCATACTAATCTGGTTCACCGGCTCCCTTGACCACCTCCACCAGAACAACCCCACCACCCCTTGATGCTCCACTCAGATTATCACCAAGAGTCAATCTCATAGACTTAAAGCAAGCTGCCTTTTATATGCAGATATAAGCACTGGCAACTACCCAGTATATTGAGGGGGTAACCTATGAGGCCCCACAGGGGAACCCTAAACCTGCAGTTCATTAATTTTAATGGACTGTGGGATTATAAAAAGAAAAACCTACCTACTCTGCTATTTTAATTCAACTCATGCAGATATCACTAACATCCAAGTGCCTCACGTCCCCCTCTTAAATTAAAGCATGTAATGAACAATTTGGAGGTCATTCCTTTTGGACAAATTTTTTTTCTTGGCAAAACCCCTTGCATTTTAACAGGAAGGATTTTTATTTATAACCAATAAGGGGGCCAAGAAGGCTGCTCACCCCTTTCACCAACCAGAGCTAACTAGCCCAAGTTGTTGATGAGAGGTTGTTGACAGACTACCTCTTGAAGAATGTCTTATTGCCCCCTTCTTCTCACCACCAAAGAGTTGGTGGAAAAAATCATGGAGGTATGTAAGGAGGCGACGGCGGCCAGAAGCCATTACTAATATGAGGGTTGTAGCATCCCACCTTGTCATAAGGCTTCTTCCATAGTTCAAGCCTTGATAGTAGTGGTAAGTCAATACTTAATGGAACCAAATCAGTCAGATCACTCTTGGGCTTGAAATTAGGACGCCGACCTTCCCCCTAACATCAGAGAAGTCAATTTAATCTAACAGATTTGAATTAGATGAAACAATTTGATTTAATATGGACCTCCCCTACCTGCCCTGGACTTGGGCGCTTCCTGCCAGCTATCACATAAAAGTCATCAGCTTTTGAGGCATAAGTGCGCTGGAAAAAATGTTTGTGAAAAATTCGATGCTGATATGGGTGGTCAAGCCAGATCTTAATTATCTAAGGTAGCAAATTAGTGTGTTAATCCTCCGTTCTACAATCACAGAGATATCCTCAGGCATTAATGCCGTTCTAAATATGCTCTAAATAGTGAGCGCATAAGGCTGCAGTCCCAAAAGTTACTGCCAATGCTCCATTTTCATTATTTACCTTCTTTTAACTTAATCAAAATAAAATTTTCTAATTTTCTTTAAATAAAATAAGTGAAGCAATAATAACTTTAGCTATCTGGACCAATTTTTGAATCACCTGGCAGATGGTGGTATTGTCCATACTCACTTTCTACCAAACTGTGTGGATGGCTATTTCAGCAGTCTTCTGTCTGTTGCTTTAAATGGAAACTCACCCTGAAATCAGAGCTGTTCTATTATCAACAGGCTCCATATCATAGTGGAGCTTCCCCAATTCTTATCCTTCTCCACCCTCCTATATAAGTGGGGTGATGTATGGGTTCTGTTCTATGAGCAGAAGGATCAATTCTTAGTAAGATGATGTACATCGAAGGATGCCTCATTCTAAAAATTAAAGCTTTTATGCCATGTAAAATACTACCTTTTGGACCAGATAGTTTTGTAGTATACTCCCTTTCCAAGCTTAAGATGTTCCAGATCATTTGTCTCTCCACAGCATAATCCACTTGGACGAGTTAGAAGCGTGGGTCTGTTGCTTGTTCCAGGTCTTGTTTCTTTCAACCCAGAACTTCAGTAATGTGTTCCAGTGGGTTATCCCTTCTTATTATTCTGACGTTCCTGAGAACTCAATGGTTCTGAATCCGTTGTTTCATGTGCTGTATGAAGAACAACAGGCAGAGTTTGAGTTAGTCCAAATAGCATGAGAATTGGTCTCTTATCTTGAAGCTAGTCTGGTAGATAACTCAGTAGTTCTACCCGCCACACAAGATATGTCACATGAAGTTGACAGTAAACAAGATCATGCTAGCTTTTTATTTCCTGTTGAAATTCAGTTGGGACTCCAGATTTTAACTGTTGAAGATCTCTTGGATACGGGAGCAGCTGATAATTTTATGATTTTGGAACTGGCTTGGGATCTGGATCTATATCTTATGTATGTTCATCTGTATTCGGCGCTTCTTCATCCCCTATGACTTTTTATGTGGTGAGACGTCCTTTATCATTCATGGAGCATAAGTTTGGCTTTTGTGATTGGTTACCAAGTTGCTAGGTCTAATAACTTTAGTTATTTCTGGGGTAAGTTGGTGACGTCGTCAATAAGCCAGTAAAAACTTGGATCACAACTTCTTGTCCTTTGAGAACAATTATTCATATTGTGGATACCGACTTATTGATACATTCTCTCCTTCCACAAAGGCGATTTCTATCTTTAACTCCATCCCCTACTGATTTATCCTCCAATTTCCCTTCAGGGGTTATTGCAGTATAAGTACATTTTTGACTTGGAAAAAGCCAATAACCTGTTATGAACCCAGTGTGCTATGGAAAGCCCTAGCTTTTGACATGGGTATGCCAAGACCCAAAGGGATAGCCAAGGTTCACAAGGCACCACTGGTTTTAACGAGCTCTGGGTGGGCGAGTTGACAGGGGTTTTGGTAAAGCTCCAACCCAGTACATTAGGGACCATATTTCATGTTTATTTAAAAAGATACCTAAAAGACTTTTAAAAATGATACATTTTTAATAAATTAAAGGCCGTTGATAATAATATAATATCCCAACACCCTATCATTAGAAGGGCGATGGGTTATATGGTGAAAAAGGGGGGGTAAACAGCTACTAAGCATAATTGTGATAGGGGACCCACTCTTTTTTCAAATCTGTAAATAATGTGTATGATCCTTGATTTAGCCTAGATAGTATCAGTTGAATTCCATGCTATTCTTGAGTCATTTTCCCTGAACTCCAAATGTCCAAATTTGTGTCTTTGATTTCAGACTGGAATAACAAGTTTGTGCCCTGTTTTGCTCTTTTCCTTGAACTTTTGCTCAATTTTCACTTTTGAAGTAATTTTCCCCTTTTATATTAATTTCAGGTTGAACTATCAGCTGGGGGCAGG
The DNA here is from genome assembly GCA_022478985.1 of Massospora cicadina. Taxonomy (NCBI): domain Eukaryota; kingdom Fungi; phylum Entomophthoromycota; class Entomophthoromycetes; order Entomophthorales; family Entomophthoraceae; genus Massospora; species Massospora cicadina. Next base: position 6,096 of record JAKSZP010018917.1, on the reverse strand, counting down.
GACTGGGGACCATAGTGGGGGGTTTTGAATCTTCTAATTCTTCACAAAGCTGCTCAATTTTTCTCAAATAAAAGCTTGCAGATTTTGATACTAGGATATGTTTGGGTTGAGGGGTAAGGGTGGGAGGGGCATGTGACAAACAGGGTTGGGCAGCATCCACCCATCTCTCATCTAGTATATGCCTAGCTCAGAGATCTGGGTGAGCGGGAAGGCCTAGGATTTAAACACTTTTTAGCTATAAAGGGGTGAACACCCCAGTCCAGCTTGATGGCTGGCCCCTGAGGCCTTACATCGCCCTTCTTCTCTTTCTGAGTATCATTTGGCCTTCCATTTGACAGTGAATCTAATAAAAATCAACTGCCCCCTGTACCCCTATACAGAGCAAGAGGATAGGGCCCTGGAGGTGTGGCTGGATGACGTGCTGCAAAAAGGGTGGATAATGCAGAAATCCTTGCCCATCTCTTCCCCCAATCATTTTTGCTCAAAGGGCTAATGGTACTTTGCGCCCTTGCGTGGACTATGGCCATTTGAACATCATGGTGCATGATCCCTACCCACTCAACCTCAAATAAACTATCAACCAGGCGATATATTTGAATCTTGAGTTTTCTCTAAGCTGGTCCTGGTGAATACCTTTAACCAAATTAGGGTAGCTGAGGGAAAAGAGTGTCTTAAGGCCATTTGGACTGAATGGGATATTTTCTAGTCCATCGTTATGCCTTATGAACTTAAGAAAGCGCCCGCCACCTTTCAGCATATGGATCATAATGTTCTAGGTGATCTTCGCTTCACCTTTGTGGTAGCATACATTGGTGTTATCTTGAGGCATGTCCCCATTCCTGAGAAGCATGAGAAGGACCTAAAGGCGGCATTGACAGCACTTCAGAAGGCTGATCTTTGTTGCATTTTAGCCTCAGAAGATGCTCAATTGGTTTTTACATACTGAAATTCAACAATGTGGGTTTTAACCACTAATATAATAAAATACTTATCATTTAAAAACTTATAAAATAAGTGTTTTTTAAGTTTTTTATTAAGTGTCATGAGGTATAAGATAAAACTCACCCCCTTGTATCTGACTGATCTGAATCAAACTGAATTGAGAGTCAAAGGGTATTCAATGTAAGTCAGAATGGTTTATTAAATTACAAATAAGGGAATATTAAATTTCAACCTATTGAAGCTCATAAAACTCGCCTCTCTTAGGCTGAACAATGAATGGGGAATTATTTTGGGGAAAGATGTACCTATGGGGTAATGACTTAATAGAGTTTAGCTAATCCCCTTTTGCAAAAAATATTGCACCTTGGGGGACCCCTGCCACGCCTATAAAAGGAGGCAATTTCCACATAGGTGCTTGAATGGGACTGGTAGGGGCTGGGGGAGATCCATCTGATGGATGCCCCAGAGATCACTGCAAAGTCAAATTAATCTAACTGCTTACATTAGTTTTACTTGCCCGCGAGATATTTGAACTAGTGTCACCCTGGTTTATGGGGTTCCACTGAGAATCAGCCAGGGTCTTTTGGTCGATAAAATCATTATTGAAATTTAAATTAAGTTTAATGGTCTCAGGGACCAGTAAATGACCGACATTTCTCCTTTTTGGCCAGTTTTGACCCACAACATTATTATCTGAAAGCTGGGTGGCAAATGTCTGACATCACCCACCTCAAGAATGTTGGGGGGAGAATAGGGCTGTAGGAAGTGGCCATGTACCTGATTGATGGTAACTCTGGTAACAAGGAATTTGATGGAGTACTCCTCTCCTTGCTTGTAAGTAACTACAAAAGGGCCTTCCCAAATAGACCCAAGTTTCTCCCTACTAGGGGTGATAGTTTTGTGGTAGTTAAGTCCCAAGTTCGATACTTGGAAGGAAGGAAGATAGAGGGTCCCAGAGCTCATTAGTGTCTTGATCCTCTTTTGTGAAAGTCTTTGCCAAGTTAGTCATCACCTCTGATTGTAGCTGAATAATGTGCTGAGCCAACTTCTTGATGTCTTACTACAGGCCAGTCTTATCAGTGAAAATGTCTTTAGCTAATAATGCTGGCAACTCAGATTCTCATTCATACAACACATGGAAAGGAGACATCATAAGGATCCGGTGGTAACTGATATGGTAGGCCATGAGGGCACTGGTTAAGTACTGATCCCAGTGAAGGGTTCAGAAGTGGCCATTTTCCGTAATATAGAAACTAGGGTCATATTGGCTCTTTCCATGGTACCATTGGTTGAAGGTTTTAGGGGGCAGAAAAAAGTTGTTGTGTGCCCATTGAAGTCACGAGAATCTTCACCACTTGGGAGGTGGAGTTTTTACCATTATCACAGATCAAAACTTGGGAGCAACCATGTCAGATAAAGATATACTGGTGAAGGAAAGTGGCTCTGGCTTTTGCTATCTGAGCTGGAATTGCCACTGCCTCGGCCCATTTGTTAAAATCAATCCCAACCAAATATATCAATTTTCGCCCATAGTTTGGGGTAGAGGGCCAACCACATCGAGACTTATTGTGTGGAAAGGCTGTTGAAGGGTGGTAGGTTTATATTAATAATTAGTTTATATATGAATTGCTTTAGCATGTTAGATAAGCATCTAAGATCTTGACGATGGTCTCCATGATTCCCTCCCAATAGTAGTGTTCTTTTACCCACTAATAGGTTTTCCGCACTCTGCTATGCCCTAGGAGGGCATGAGACTCCATAATGACAGGTACTCACTCCAAGGGTCAGAGGTAGGGTAACCAGTTCACCCCTTACTTTCTTGTATAGATTCTCATTATCCACCTTTGTGTTATGGGAATGTCAAGCTAGCATCTTCCGGACCTGTTAGTCCTCATTCTCCCAAGCATCAGGGGTCATTAGAAGATCATGTAACCTCTCTGCTTCACTATTATCTAATTGAAGGATGGGCAGCCAAGTCAATCCGTCGACATTCATATGGCTCATCCCAGCTTGGTGTACAATAATCATATCATATTTCTGGAGCTTTAAAACCCAGCATGCCAACCGTCCAGTGGGAGCCTTCATATTTTGTAACCACTTTAAGAGTGTGTGGTCAGTAATTACTTTAATTGAGGTCCCATATAAGAAGGGCGATAATATTTAACAGCAAGCAAGATGACCAGGAATTCCTTCTCAGTAACGCTATAGTTGCGTTCTGCCTTAGAGAGCATCTTGCTGAAATATGAAATGAGGTGATCAACCCCATGCTCATCCAGTTGAGTCAAGATAGTTCCAACCACGTATTTGGAATCATGAGTAAACAGCATAAAGGGTTTACTATAATCAGGGTGGCGCATGATAGGCCGTTGCTGCAGCAGCTTATTTAGCGTTTCAAAAGCAGCTTGTTGTTCCTCTCCCCAATGGAAAGGGGTGTTTTTAATTAAAAGGCGTATGAGGGGCTCATTGAGCTGAGTGAATTTGGGTATTAGTTGATGGTAGTACCCCATCATGCCCAAGAAATCCTGAATATCGCGGAGGGTTTTGGGAGCAGACATTTTGGATATCGCCTTGACCTTATCTTGGAGATGCTGGATTCCATCTGAGGAGATAGCGTGACCCAGGAAGTCCAACTTCTTTTGGAAGAATGTACATTTGGGGGGCTTAAGCTTAATGTGAGAGTCCTGCAACCATTGGAATACTTCCTTTAAATAATAATGGTGCTCATTGAAGATTCAGGAGAAGATGGTAATATTGTCTAATTATACAACTATGCAATTAAGCTTCAGATCCTGAATGATGTGTTTCATGGCTCGCTGGAAAGATGTGGGCCCATTGCACAACCCTTGTGGTAGTCGGGTAAGTTGGAAAAGACCCTCACTGCAGATAAGCGCACACTTTTCCTGGTCTTGTGGAGAAAGGTCCATTTACAGTATCCGCTAGCCAAGTCCATGGCGGAAAATAAATTGGACCCAAAGAGTTGAGACAGCGCGTCATCAAATTGCAGGATTAGGTAGCTGTCCTTCTTGTTGGGGTTATTAAGCTTGTGGTAGTCCATAACTACTTGATGTCTACCAGTATTCTTTTTTATGAGAAATATGGAGATGGACAGGGACTTTAAAAAGGCACCAGTTGCCCCGCGTCCAGTAACTGTTTAAGATCCGCCCTCACCTGGATCTCCTCAACTTTTTATTTCAAAATAAGGCTTGGATCAATTAGTCTTAGCATCACCAACATCAATGATGTGGCACCAGCCCTTCATATATCCATAGTCAGTATCAGATTTGGAGAAAATATCACTATATGACTCCAGTAAAGAATGTACTTTATTAAGTTCAGCAGGAGTTAAATACATCAGAAATCTGAATTTTGGGCAAAGCGCATATCATTTGGTCATTAGGTAGTCCTATATCTAGCATAGACCCAATATAATGGACTTGGTGGATGTCCTCAATTGGAATCAATAAGACTTTTCCAATCTCCTGATTCTTCTTTAAAACCAGGTCCTTGTTAGTGAGATTCCCCAGCAGAGGATTGATAGGTCGCTGATAGGCAGGGTTAGGATACCTGGCAACACTTGAAGTTCCAAAGGGCTTATTCAATCAACGCTTTTTAAGTGCAGAAGGCAGTTGCGGGGATATGAATAGTAATTTTGGTGTCTTTCACCTTTTGTTCACCCGCTTTGACTACTAACTCCTCTGACGCATACAATGAAATGCCCTCTAGCCCTCCTCAGAGTCAGTCAGCTTTTTGCATTTCTGCCTAATGTGGTATAAGTAAGGGTGAAGGCTGAAGAAAGATACTCAACTAAGCATGTATATTCCTTCTTCTTAGGCTCATCATTTGTAAAGACTAGGGGACCTTGTAATTTAGAAGAGAGAAAAATCCCTGTTTCATTTTATTTATTCCGTCATACTCAATCATGAATTCATGCCAATGAGCAGGTCGTATGCATTGTTGGTTAATGCAACAGCAGGTGCAGCAGTAATAGTTTTCCAATATGTATGGTAAAGAAGAGTAGGCTTTAATAGCTCACGTATTGTTAGGATCTGTAGTTCCAAACTCTTAAGAATAGTCCATGTCAGGCGCCAACTTAATTTTATTGATGAGCTTTGATAAGACCACATTCACTGTAGCACCCGTATCAAGGATGGCTAGATGTGCACCTTATTGATGACAATCTCTACTTTGTTATTGTGTTACAAAAAGTAGGGGGAGGGAGAGAACATTTCTCAAACTGAGAGTGAAAGCAAGGCGTTAAACATCGCAGGGTGTTTGTCTTTAATATGTTGGAAGGCATGAACCTGCTGGGTGAAGCGGATAGTTTTCCCAATAAGCTGGTCAGCATCACTAGCAGTATCAATCACCTATGAAAACCTCACCAACTTTAGAAGATAAGTTCGTCATGCTATTATACCTATATCAATTCTTTCAGGCCTCAACCTATCTGGAACCTGAACTTCCATTGGGGCTCCTAAAAAAATAGCCTACGTCTTCATCACCCCCTTCAGACTCATCATCAGAGGGATTGTCAATGCACCTCAACGAGTTGCTAAGAGGGGGCGGAGAAACTGTCTTAATCTCTTCACAGAGGAGGGTTTTGTCACTCATCTACCCTTTTGACTTTTGGGGGAGCATCGTGGCAGTACCAACTTTTGGGGGAGACGTTGGAAGTGTAATGGTTTTGACTTTTGCATTATAAGTGACCAGCTTGGGCTGCCCCATAACGGGTAGGTTTTGAACTTGAGGCAGTCAGAGTTGAGGCTGAGGAGGATTGAGGCAGCGGCTTAGGTGGTTATGGTACTTTAGTCACCGTAGTAGACTTCTCAGTAAGAGTGGGACCAGGCAAATTGATAATTGACTTTACTGGCTGAGCTTTAGGAACTGATGTTAGAGGGGAGCGCTGCTCCATAACTTCCACTATTTTATGGTTATCCTCACATGATAGAGGAGTAATTGGTCGCTGCCACTCTGCAGAAGCTGGATTCCAGAGGGATACAGCCATAGAAGAGGCTGGAGGGGTCAGAGTTGATTCTCGCTTTGGAGCTTTTCTGCAAAAGCAAGATCATAAAAGTCAAACACTGCTAGTAGTGCCTCTTTGATATCCTGTACCATTTTAAAAGTATGCTCAACTGCATATATATGCATTGCTAAAAA
>JAKSZP010018916.1:0-62819 GCA_022478985.1 Massospora cicadina | reverse complement strand
AAATTCTTTATTTGCTTCAAGCCAAATTAGGAAATATGGTTGTTCAACCTATTGGAGCTCTTAGAACTCATCTTGCTTTAATGGAACAGCTGAGGGAGGGTCAAGGGTAGGTATGACAAGTCCATGAGGTAAATATCAGATTTATTTGACTAAATCACCGAGGAGGAAAATAGATGCACCTTGAGGGACCCTGTCATGCAAACGGCAGAAAAAGTTTATACCAGCCTGCCAGTAAGGATGCGTGAGAACCCAAAAAGCAAGCCAGAATTATAGTGGCATTGCTACTCATATGACGTTGTATGGAGCCACAAATTAGGAAACAACGACTCATTGGTGTAGAACAAATGTGAAAAGAAACTCGTAGTAAATCAAATGGTAACAACCCCAGACACTGGGGGGTCTTGCTGCAGGGGATTTTACTTATGGGTTGGAATCTACAGGTTTGATGGTTGGTGGGTTGAATACGATTGTAGAGACAAGGAGGCGGATCCTTGCTTGAAAGTGGTGAATGTAAGGCCACAAGATCCCAGTATATTGTAGCGGATAGTTTCAATGATGGATTAAATTTCTAAAGGTTTCTTACACGTTGAATCCAGCTGACTATGTTGGGAGTGATTTTATCATCAAAACTGGTAATGGCCATCCAGTGTAGGGACTGATAGGACACCAAATTTATGCCATCAGGACTTCGGTGAGAAGGTTTTAAATAAAGTAAAAATTGTGTTTTAGCAAGAATTTTATTGGAAAGGAAATTAAAGAGAATCAACAAACAATTTTCTCAGTACAATGCAACTAAATTAATAGTGTTCAATTGTAGTGGGTCAAATCAGGGATCAGGTCCCTCAAATTTGACCTGAACCAGCGAATATTTGGGGAAAGGGGAAGATAATCTCAATTGGACAAACATAGAAGGATTTGGCAGAAGGCTGAGTTGCTATTGGTTTGACTGCAAACACCTGAACTGAGGCTCAACTGCATTTACATTGGTTGGCATGATGACATCTGGCCCAATGAGCAACGAGAATTCCTCAGATCCATCCCACATAGGGGCAGTCCCAATTGGTTGGAAATGGGTTTGGGATGCTCAGCCCACCCGTGACCATTCACTGGGGCATCCGTTTGGTCAAATGAGTTATGCTGGCTGCAACTCCCAATTCATTGGATAGGGGTTTCAAATTGTCTGAGATAGTTCCTGAAGATACACTCTGCACATTGGGATCATCCCCAACGATTATGAGGGGTGGTAGGCATCAGCGATCATACTGCTGGCTGAGTCAAAACTGTCAGTGATTATGGCCAATAATTCGAAATTTTAATCCATCTTGACTATATGTTTTACAGTTTTAGGGCTTTATTCCCATCGGTTTTAAACCCTTTGACTTAAATTTGGTAATCTTGATGAAGATTTTCTCAATTTGGTGGACAAGTTCTGCTGAAGTGAGCATGGGTACCAGGGGAGAAATCCTAAGAGGGAGGGCTGTTACCCAGCGCTCATCTACCACGTGGTTGAGGTCACCCTGGGTGACGAGGGGTACAGCCGCCCTCTTCAGACCCTTTTTATTCGGAAATAGAAAGATCATCTGATTCACACACAGGGGACAACCCCCTAAACTTACAGACCCCCTTAAAGCCTATAAAAAGGGGATTGCAGCGCATGCTCTTTAAATAAAATTAGAAGTGGGCCAGGGAGGTATCTCCAATGGACTCCCCTGATTTTGCCACATAGTCAGGGCAATTTGCCTACCCAAACTCAGGCTATTTGCCTGAAAAGTACAATAAAGTGTTACCCCAATTCGAGGGGTTCCACCGGGATTGACCAGTGTCTTTTTCCCAATTTTATCCTTATTGACATTTAGAACATTATTACTATAACATTTAACAGGTAATTGTCTGACAAGCACCAAATTTGAGTTGATGTGGAGGTGGACTCCCCCATCATTAGGACTTTTTTGCACCCAAGGCATTCTTCTCCCTTAAATGAGAAGGCAATTGTCTGACATTACCCCCTTCAAGGATGCTGGTTGAAGAATAGGGGCGTAATAAGCATCCATGTACTTGGTTTATGGTAATACCTGTAGGCTAAGACTTTATAGAATACTCATTCCCTCTCTTATAAGTGAAAGTGAAGGGACCTTCCCAAATTGATCCAAGCTTAATGCTTCTAGGATAGATGCAGTTATGGTAATACAGGACCATGTCAGACACTTTGAGTGAAGGTAGAGGAACTCAAAGCTCTTTGTCAGCTTGTCCCTCTTATATAACTGTTTTAGCTAAGTTTGCCATAGCCTCAGATTGAAGCTAAATGATACGTTGAGCCAATCTTCTCATGGTTTTCTCAGGTTCCTCAACTTTAGAGGAGATAACATCTTTAGCTAAAAGGGCGGGTATCCCTGGTTCCCGCCCATACAGAACACGGAATGGTGACATTTTCAAGGTCTGATGATAACTAACCTGGAAGGCCATAAAGACACTGGGTAGAAATTGATCCCAGTGAAGTGGATCAGAAGATGCCATTTTTCATAGGATGGAGACCAAGATTCATTTGTTTTTCTACGGTCTAATTGGTAGAGGGATTATACAGAGCCAATGAGAGTTGTTGGGCTCCCATAAAGGTAGTCAGGATTTTAACTACCCTGGAGTGTGAAGTTCTTCCATTGTTGCAGAGTAGTATTTGGGGACAACCATGACGAGTAAAAAATGTTTTAATTTGTATGTAGCAGTGGCCTTGGACGATTGGTCAAGGAGAGCCACAGCTTCAATACACTTAGTGAAATGGTTAATGCTTACTAGGTATATCGGTTTCCACTGTAGTCTGAAGGAGGGGACCTACCACGTCAAGGATGATGGTATGGAAAGGTTGCTGGGGGTTAGTTGGTTGATATTTGTATCTAGTCTTGAAATTAGACTGCTTCTTACATTTTATGTAGCCTTTCAAAACTTAAACAATATCTTAATAATTCCTTCCCAATGGTACAGCTACATCATCCACTCATAGGTCTACTTTCCTCCCCTAGACCTAGGGTAGAGTGAGCTTCCAGGATAACAGGTACACGTTCCGAGGGCTGAAGATAAGGCTGCCACTTTGCCATCACCTGCTTATACAACTTTCAGCTCTCTACTCTGGTGTCACGGGAGTGCTGTGCTAACATTTCTAAACAGGCTCATTTTCTCCTCCCAGTCATGAGGGGTCATTAAGAGATCATATAGCCTCTCCACCTTACTATCATCCAGGTGCAGGACGGGCAGCCGCATTAACCCATCAATATTTATGTGATGGGTTCCAGCACGGTGTTTAATCTTCATGAATAATGATGGAGCTTTAGAGCCCAGTGTGCTAACCGGCCAGTAGTGTCCTTCATGTTCTATAACCAATTCAAAGATGCGTGGTCTGTAACTACAGTGAAAGTAGTCCCATATAGGAAAGGGCGGTAGTGCTTCACAGCTAACAAAATGGCAAGGCACTCCTTCTCTGGGATGATGTAGTTGCGTTCCACCTTTGACACCATCTTACCAAAATAATTATACAGGATGATATACACCGTTTTCATCTAATTGGGCTAAGATGGCCCCAACAGCATAGTCTGAGGCGTCAGTAAACAAGATAAATGGTTTACCATAGTTGTGGTGCCTCAGGATAGGACGTTGTTGTAGCAATTGCTTCATCGTCTCAAAAGCGGCCTTCTTTTCCACACCCCGCTGGAAAGGGGTGTTCTTAGTCAGTAGGCGGATGAGGGCTCACTGAGGTGGGCGAACTTAGGGATGAATCGATGTTAATACCCCATCATCCCTAGAAATACTCGAATATCCCATAGATTTTTAGGGGTAGGAATTTTTGAGATTGCTTCAACCTTATCCTGTATAGGTTGGATTCCTTCCTGAGAGATTTCGTGTCCCAGAAAATCTAATTTCTTCTGAAAAAAGGTGTACTTATAGGGTTTCAATTTGATGTTGGACTCACATATGCGTTAAAATACATCCTTTAAGTGAGTAAGGTGTTTGATGAAGGTTTTTGAGAAAACCGTGATGTCATCAAAATAAACAATGACGCAACTTACCTTCAAATCCTGCAAGATATGATCCATGGCTCGCTGGAAAGTTACAGGTGCGTTTCAAAACCCTTAAGGTAATTGGGTGGGTTTAAAGAAACCCTCATTGCAAATGAGAGCTCATTTCTCCTGGTCTTCGGAGGAAAGGCCTATTTGCCAATAGCCACTAGCCAAGTCCATTGCGGAGAAGAAGTTAAATTTTGAGAGTTGTTCCATGGCGTCATCAATGAATGTGGTAGGATAGCCATCCTTTTTCGTGAGGTTATTTAAATTGTGATAACCCATGTCTACCTGATGACCTCCGTTCTTCTTTATGATTAGTAATAGGGGGAAGACTAAGGGCTTTGTGAAGGAATTAGTAACACCACGTCTAGTAACTTGTTGAGCTCAGTCCTCATCTGCTTTTCTTCCACCTTTGACTTGTGGTATGGTTTTGGCCATATGGGACGGGCATTACCCACATCAATGGTGTGGCTCTAGTACTCCATGTGGCCATAGTCATTATCTTATTTGGAGAATATGTCGCTAAATCCTTCCAATAAAGTGTGAACTTTGTCAAGTTCAACTGGGGTCAGCTCATCTAAGATATGGACATTGGGTAAGGTACATAACAGGTTATTCGTTGGAAAGCCCATATCCAACATAGAACTAATGAAGTAAATAGGTTCAATGTCCTCCACGGGGACCAATAAGCCTCTTCCATCTCCTGGTGTTTTCTTACAACGATGTCATTGCTGGTGAGGTTCTCCAACATAAGAGTGATAGGACTCTGGTAGGCTGGGTCTAGTATATCAGCAATATATGAGGCTCCAAGGGGCTAACGCCCTCAATACTTATGAGGTGCAACAAGCAGTGGTGTGGGATTTGGAGCGTGATCTTGGTGTAAACCACTCGTTGTTCACCTGGACTAATCACTACCTCATCTGAAGCATAGAAAGGAATACCGTCCTTAGCATCCACTGAATCAGGCAATTTTATATTGCGCCCAGAAGTGGTATTATGCAAAGGCAAAGCGGAAAAGGGGTATTCAACAAGGCAAGAGTATTCGTTCTTGCTGGAATCTTTATTGGATAATACTAAAGGGACTTCATAATTGAGTATCAAGAGGAACCTAGCTTCATGTTAATTATTCCTTAATACTTAATAATAATTTGGTACCTATGATCATATCATAGGTGCTATCGTCCAAGGAGACAGCGGGGCCAATAAGCTGAGCTATCCAATTAGAATGGGAAGGGAAAGTATGCCCCAATAGTGAGGGTGTTCTTTGGACCTGCGGTTCCAAGATCTTGATTATACTCCAAGTCAGGCTTCAGCTTGATTTTTTTAATCAACTTTGAGAAGATTACGTTCACTGGGAAGCCAGTATCCAGGATGGCCATCACCCGACTTTCCAAATAACCACTTCTACCTTGGTGAGTGTTCCTCCAAAGTAAGGAGACAGATCTTTGACCTCCTTGAGCTGGAAGGTGGAGGTTAGCTTTGAGTGGTCTCTGGGTAGATCGCCAAGATGGATTTCATCCTTGGACCTGATGAAGAGGCCAAATCAAGCTATATAGGAACTGATCCGCATCATTGGCAGTGTCAATAACCTTGGGACACCCTAGAACTTGTCTGAGGTATGTCTCCTCAGGTATGGTGGTCTCATCTACTCCTCCAGCGTTCAAATAATCAGTAACCCCCAATTCAGCAGTTACTCCCAATACGTAGTAACCAACATCCTCATAACCCTTTCAGATTTGTCCTCAGTGTTCTTCTCAACAGATGTTAATGAAGCAATAGAGGTATAGAAAACAGGCACATGATGTAAGGTAGCTATCCTCTGTTCATACATTTTTTCAGCTAGCCCTTTCTTGTTGCAGGGGTTACCCTTGAGGTGCGCAACTAACAGCTTGGCTAGGGGAAAGAACTGAGGCTTTATTAAGCTGGGGCGGAAGCACAGTATAAGCTTCTTGGAAGGGTTCAGACCTATGGGATGATGTGATATCTACTTTGAGTTGCACTGAAGGAGCAGGTTTTACAGGGTGGATAGGTCTAGTGGGCCCCATGGAGGTCGTTGAAGCCACCGTCCACTGCCCTGCAGGAGAAAACTCCTCAATGGTTAGAACGTGAGATTTCACTTCAGCTTCGTTGGTGGTTGCACAGGTATGAAAATAAGTAACATCTAACAATGCCGCTTTTATGTCACATACGTTTTTGAAGTTTCGCTTTACTGAAATGATATGTTTAGCTTGAGAAGGTTGAGAAGCTAATCTAGTTAACACGACAGCAATGGCATCATCCAGGTTTAGCATGTTAAACGTAGATAACCTCTGGGAAGCAAGGTAAAATCGCTCAGCAAAGGCAGTGATCCATTCGCCATCATACATACTAAGGCCATAAAGGCCTGTTTTTCCCTGGTTAGACTCTTCTTGGAGCTAGATTCAGCTACAAATTATTCTTTAACCTCGTCACAGATAGGCAGAGTGTCCTTATGAAGGACCAATATCTATTAGGCCAGGCGACTTAAATGAGGACGGATGTGCTGAATTATCTGTTGGTCAGTCGCGCCTTGCATGGCGGATTTGTAAACATATATAAACGAAGCAATGCTACCCTCAAAGGGGGTGGACTTGTCTATAAAAGTATTTATAAAGGGGCGCTGTTTAAACTTTTTATGTCATGACAAAGCGCTGGCTAGTTGCTGTTCAAGGGCAACTTTCTTGGTTCATTTTTGTGTAAAGAGGGAAGAGGGGTACTCACTTGAATGTCCTCAATTTTTTAGTATGCTTGTGGTGTAAATGTTCCCTTGTAGTGAGCACCACATGTTGGAATTCAGGGGATTGGGTTGCTCGCTGGTGCTTTGCACTCTTAATTTTAACATTATCTGCAGGAGAAACTTCACTTTATACTGCTAAAATGAATGATTTTAGGGGGCTTGTTGTACTACTAATACTTATATTAATAAAGCTCTGGTAACACTAAAAGTTAAATTTTATAATTTATTGAATTTGACAAAGGGGGTAAAAAAAGGGAACCTATATCAATCTTGCTGCTTGGTATTTAAAACAACTTGGGCTTGAAGCAAGATAGGCATAAATTCACTATTAGCTTCAAGACAAATTAGTAAATATGGGTGTTCAGCCTATTAGAGATTTTTATACTCATCTCACTTTAATGTAACGGCCAATGGAGGGTCAAGAGTAGGTATGAAAAGTCCATGAGGCAAAGATTGGATATACTTGATCCAATCACCGTGAGGGAAAATAGTTGAACCTTGGGGGACCCCCTCCAAGCCTATAAAAGGGGAGATTACGGCGCAGGTGCATGAATTAAATTAGAAGTGGGCTGGGGAGGAACCTCTGATGGACTCCCTTGATTGCGCCACATAGTTGGGGCAATATGACGACCAAAACTCAGGCTTTATTCCAGAAAAGTAGAAGTAGAAGTGTTACCTCAATTTGAGGGGTTCCACCGGATTTGACCAGGGTCTTTTGGCCAATTAAATCCTTATTGTCATCTGAAACATTATTATAATATTTTACAGGTAATTGTATGAAAAGTACCAAATTTGAGTTGGTGTGGGGGTGGATTCACTCATCATTAGGACTATTTGCACTCAAGACATTCTTCTCCCTTAAACAAGGATGCAATTGTCTGACACTCAACAGGGAAACATACCTTACAATTTAGCCACAGAATTTGTTCCCAGCTCCAAGGCTCAAGGTGACTAATGATTTATTTTATCACGTAATCAAGCAGATACTTTTGACATTCACACGCTCACTGGCCCACATAATCATTCTGAGGGTCTTTATTTTGATATTATCATATACATCATTCAGGTTTGCGCAATTTTGGACAGCAAAGCCCCCATCAGTATAGTTTCTTCAAAATTTACTGGAAAATTGGAGATTGAACCTGATATTGACCACCGTAAAGAGTATGGCATCATGAGCACTAAGGCCACTACTTCCCTCAAAGCTTATAGCTCCTTGATACTAGGATTTGGTACAGAAGCGTTGTCTGCTCCAGTCACTGTTTACCTTATGTTAAGATTTTGTGCCCATATCATCCAGCCCAATCAGATTATGGCAAATCTGCTTTTCTCACTAGGTGATTTGCCTTGATGGATGAGTCATCATAGGAAATGATAGCTATTGTTGTAAATTAGCTATAATGGAATAATTGTTAATCTGTTAGGTTCTGATTCCACTAGGATTTGATCCGCCGGATTACTAATGGTTCACTGAGAAAATCCCTGACAATGTGTTTACTATATGGTTTGATTGCCAATCAAATTATTGGTAATTCAATTATATAGTTGATCTGAGTTTTTCACCAACTGAATCATGGATCTTATTAGTTGCTAAAGCATTGTCATAACTTCTGGTAGCAACACTTCAGTTAACCTAATTAGGCAACTTACTGATGTTGCAATCCAGATGGTGAAAGAGGAAAAGTCCGCATATGATTTTGACTTTGTTGGGAATCCATCAGTAATCACAGATGTCTCATCAGGGAGGTGCCAAAGTAATGGTTGGTGTCAAATTACCTATAAATTCACTTGACTTAAGTAATATATAGCAGACAGTAGAGACTTGAATAAATTAACAGTTATACGTTTTATTATATTTTGGACTCTTGTGATAAGAGTTAAAGGACTGGATATCCTTAGTTAAGTAAGTTTGCTTGTTAAGTTCTCCAAATCTCTGCAAGAAGAGTTGAAGGATATAATTTCCTTGTTGTTTTGAAGAGTTATCAGAGCATTAGCACCAGTCAATCATGGAAGACAAGAGTCAGTTGGTTGTGCAAAAAACTCAACTAGGGCGATAGTCTCCATACTATTGCCAACTAAATTATATTAATAATTTGTTTCGATGCATTCAGAACCTGTTCAGTATACTTAAGAGCTTAAGTGAGCAGCTCAAAAGTTTACACTTTATGATAACTATGAGTTACTTATCAGTGCTTCTTTAATGAGGAAATATGTGCTGAAGGCCAACTTTGAGGACAACACTCTGGAAGTAAAAAGATAACACGTTCCTTTTTTTATTATACATGAGAATCATTTGATGATGAGCTTAGCCTAGTAGGCACAGTTACTGAGCGTTGTTAATATCACTGATGTTTCTTTGCCACCAATGGATGAAGAGTCAGCGTATCTCTTGTCATATGTGGATTATAAACGAGTAAACAATGTGAATACTGTGTCTGTGCAGCTTCTAGTGCCGGTGGAAGCTTAGTATGTCACTCAACTTGAGATTACCTCGCAACCTTCCTTAATTGTAGAGGTTGTTTCTGATGAAGAACTATTACCATTGAATATTGTATAAGTGCGCAAGTCACCTTAGTTTAACCTCAACAGATTGTGAAGTCCAGTAGGATTCCACTCTACACCGGACAAAATCATCTTATTAAACCAGGGCATCAGGCCCTCATCAGCACGGACACCACTTTGCAACTTCCTGAAGTGTTGTATGATTAGATCCTCCCACCAATTCATTAATCTAGAGGATCCCGTCGTTGTCTCTTTTGCAGTTTATCCTCACCAGGGAAAATCAAGGTGTCCCTGAATAATACTTACACTTACTTGATGCATATTCAAAATCATCAGATAGTAGCTTATATATATGTGTTGCCTGCCTAGCAGTTTCATCTTTCTATTTACCATCTAGCTTCACTCATTCTGTATTGTAATGTTTAGTCAAGTGAGGGAAGTTTTGCAATTTGGTCTGACCAACCATTCTTTTTATATATATTTATTTAAATCTTCATTTTACTTTTCTTTCTTGTTGCAAACACTTTTGCAACCTATTCAATTCAAGACTAAATATAAGTTTGATAATCTCACAGAGGAGATTAGTCTGCGCCCATGTCTGGGAGCAGTTGGGCAAGCAAGGCAAGAGGAGCAGGCGGAAGGCCCGCGGCCTCCAACGTTTGAGAACGCCCTGGAGAATCCGGCGGAATAAACATAAAATCTCAAAAAACTGGCGGTCACAATTTCCCCAGAGATACTCGTGTGGCAAGCACGATGCAACCAGTAAATCAACACGCCACACTCCCAGCCACTTTCATCAGTGGAATTCGGAGTCCGTGTGTATCTGGACATCCAAAAACGGCCTTATGGGAAAAGTTTTGTGAAGATGTACACAAAATTTTCCTGACCGCGGTGTACGTTGCACCTCACTCCATGTTGCACGGTTGGCTGGACCTAGGTTTTGAAAGCATAATAGCAGCAGACGAGGCTGCAGCAGTGCGCATAGTGGTCGACCTCCCCAAAGGGCAACAGGTCATTGAAACCAAATGCACCATATGGACAAAATCAAACCAAATTTTCCTCACGTTTGACTTTTTGCCTACTACGGTAAAATATGACATTTTGGAGCAACACCTGAAAGATGATCTCACCGTATATGGCAAAATACAATCCTTTGAAATGCAACGTTTCATGCTGATGCCACACCTGTGCACCAGCAAAGCCATTGCAGTTCTGACCCCAAACTGAGGAGATCGTGAAGGACCTAACCCAGATCCCGCACTCCACCTTTATTGACTTTGCAGGGCATACCACCCACCCATTCTGGGTAACCGTGGATAGCGCGCCCCCCATTTGCACCCACTGTGATGTGTTTGGCTATAAGGCGCACGCATGCCCCATCAAGGAGGGTGTCACATTCCAAGAGCACCCCTCAGCGGCCATGGCCAGTGGAGAGGCGCACTACAAACCAACCGCAAGCACCAAGGAGGCTTTCCCATGGGGAGCACAAGGCTGCTACCTATTGGTAAAGCCCATCTCCCCACAGGAGCAGAAGAAGGCCAAGCAGGCCCGTAGGGCCGCGGCCAAGGAAGTGGCCAAGGCCACCACCACCATCCCACACTCACAACGCCAGGAGGACATGGAGACCTTCGTGGTGGAAGCAACTCAGGAATCCATCACTCAATCAGATTGGGAGGCCCATGCCAAGCGGGCCACTCAATCCGAGGATCTGATGGGAGATTCAATATCACCCAATTGCTGCACCCAAGCTCTGGTCAAAACCGACTTGGGACCTATCCCAACTGAAAAAAAAATTTGACCCGCTTGATGGTGCACCAAACTTATCCGCACCACAAAAAATTCATCCAACGTCAGGAAAACAAAAAGTGAAGGCCAAAGCCTATGTGACTCTTTCCGCAAAAATTAACAAAAACCCTGATAGCATTGCTGCTAACACCCACGCTGCTGTGAAAGCCTGTGGGGGCCTTGAAGAGGCTGGTGGGCCCAGGGGCCCACCCCCTCACACCTAAGGTGCAATGGGGGAAACCTTCACTCTAAGGATGCTGAATATCGCCAGGACTCAAGGCCTCCCCAGCCTAGCTAGGAAACTGAGTTTTTTACAACACAATTTACCCGTGGATATCCTGGCCATCCAGGAGTCCCACTGTCCACAAGGTTCCAAGGAAGCTTGGAAAACAATGCTCCTCCCATCCCTATCCTTTTGGTCAAAGCACTGTGGGGTGCTAATTCCAGAAAAATAATTTTTTCAAATTCACATCCTCTGAAACATTCCTAAATGGCCGAGTGCTCATCATCACCTTCTCGTAGGCTGACGTTGCACATGCAATTGTCAACATCTATGCCCCAAACGGTGCACACGAGCGTCAGGAATTTTTCTTGTTGGTCAAAGCCCTCCTGCTACCCCCTGATTCTTTCCTAGTTGGTGACATGAACTGTTGGCTAACCTCACCAACGGACTGGTGGCCGCCCTCACCCCATGCCCCACAGGGTCACGTAGAACTACGCGTTCTAAAAGCCACCCTTGGGTTAATGGATGTGCTGCCGCAACATGCCCCACTGCTCAAAAACATGACGCGTCCCCATATCCACAATGGCCAATTAAGGTCCATGACCCGCATCGACCTTATCTTAATGCCGGCGAAATTCCAACCCCACAACTCCCACTTCAAAACAACGAATATGGAATTCTCCGACCACTGACTGGTCTTGTTAACCTACCACTTACCCGTCACAGTTGCAAAGGCCCCACATTGGTGCAAAATCCGCCCCCCTGAGCTTGCATCGCCAGGATTTTCCACGTGGGTGGAAGAGGCAACTTTGGAAAAATCGTTTGTTGCACTGTTTTGTGCGGACCCCATTTCCACATGGGCAACTTTCAAAGAGGACACCATCTGCCACTATCGTCATCTCTCCTCCAGATGCTCACAAGCCACATCAGCAGTTATCTTGCGCGCTCTGGTGGAATTGGCCCACTTGGAGTCCAACATTCCAGCCACAGGATACAGCCCTGCATGGGGCTGGAAGTGGGTGGAGGCAGCTGCCCACCTCAACGCACTTGAAAGGCAACACAAACATCAGGTTTGTGACCAATACAGGGCCACACGCATCACTAAAGGTGACAAGTGCACCACATATTTCTTTAAAAAAATTTTCGCACCACGCCAGAGTGTGGCCTGCACACAGGTGCTAAGATTGGATAATTCCATTGCAGACACACTGGCTGAAGTGGCAATCGAAATGCAAAAATATTACTCCAAGTTATACCGATCCAAACCAATTCAGCCGGCCAAAATGGCAGAATTTCTTGACCGAGCTCATATCTGCACCATTTTCTGATACCCAGAAATAATGAATTTAATTACTCCAAACGAATTATGGACAGTCATTCGTGGTGCACCAAACCGAAAATGCCCAGGCCCAGATGGCATTCCATATGAGTTCTACAAAAAATATCTCAAATATATATCCCCATTGCTGCTAGCCTCACTTAACCAAAGCCTGTTGGAAACGCGCCTCCTACCAGGAGGACATGAGGCCTTTACTGTCACACTCTCCAAGAAAGGGGATAAGCTTGACTTAGCCAACTGGCGCCCCATTTCTCTAACAAACACAGACACCAAAATTTTAACAAAAATTATGGCTAACCGTTTAGGGACTGTAGCATCTGCCACCATCTCCCCAGAACAATTCAGTTTCATCCCCAGAAGGTCGATTTGGGATAACGTGCACTCCGTGGCTAATGCATGTCAGTCCACAGCCTCTGGGGCACTGGTATTCTTGGACCAACAAAAGGCCTACGATAGAGGAAACTGGGAATACCTAAGGGCCTGCCTCCATCAATTCTGCCTACCCCCGCTTCATAAACTGGGTGATGCTGCTCACGGAATCTGCAACAATGGCAGTACGTGGCCCAGGATTCCTAACGGAAGTAGTCCGCCCTCAAAGGAGCCTGCGACAAGGGGACCCCTCAGCCCACTCTTATACAACTTCAGCCTTGACCCACTACTGCGAAATGTGAATGCCCAACTCACTGGGGTCCATGTTCCAGGCCAAACCCCAGTCAAGATGATGGCATTTGCAGATGATTGCGTGGTGGGGGTGTCTAATAACAAAGATGCACGCGCGCTTGAAGCCCTCATCCAGGAATATTCCTGGGTAAGCAACGCGGCACTGAACGCCTCCAAAACTGAAATCATCCTCCTTGGTCAGTTTCAGAACTGCTGGGCCCCAGCAATTAGTTCCCAACCCGGCCCATCTGCTCGCCCACATCCACGCCTTACTAACTCAACACACACTGCTCCACTGGTGCTCCCCTTCGTGCCACGTCCTACCATAGGACCGGTGCACCATCTGGGCGTGTGGATGGAGGCAGGCGGATATGCGTCAGCAGTAATGGAGTGCCATATACTGGACAACGTGACGAAGCGAATCGCCTCTCTCAGAGCCCACCCTACTACCCTCACTGGCAGGGTTGTTCTTGCCAACTCTATGCTCCTATCCAAAGTCTGGTTCAGAGCCCACGCCATCCCCTTCTCCCCAAGCTTCTTCAAATCCCTGTATGCTTTGCTGCAAGGATGGCTTTGGTCAGGCCGCCCTCCACCATTACGGCTAGAGGTCATGTTTGGCCCTCATTATCAAGGTGGCATGGGCCTGCTTGACTTCAAAGCCCATGCTGCCAAGATCTTGGGCACCTGGATCGTGGCCATCACCGCTCCTACACTCCCATCCCAACACTGGTCCCGCGCAGCCCGCTCTAACTTCTCCTGAGCCTTGGGCCTCAACAATCCATCAAACCCCCACTCCCTGATGAAATACCTCGCATCACACACATCAGCCACAGGTCCTCACGGGACTAAAACCCACTACAAACGAATCCTACTCTCCATGCAAAGTGCAGAGTGGAGAATTCGTATTAGTGGACATACAACCCGAAGAGGCCGCCCCTCTCCTCAGTTCACACAAGAGGTACAGGGGCTACCCATTTATGATGGCGTGATCCCCATTCGACCCCATGTCCTATCCAGGGTGGACTACCTGGACATGATGGACATCCCTTATTCCACTGAGACCCAAAAGACTATCTGGAAATACGCACACCATCCTCTGCTGCAGCCTCAAGTCCGCTCCCATGTGTGGCGCTGCCTGAGGCGGGTGTATCATACAGCTGAGCGCTCTAACGCTTTACACTCATCCTGTGTCGTGTGTGGCCAGTATGGAACGCTGTTCCACCGCCTGGAGAAGTGCCCCACCTCTAAAATGATTTGGCGCGAAGTCCAACGTCTACTGGGCCAGGATCAAACGCATCCCTTCATTCTGTCAAGAGATATGTTTGCTTCATCAATGGCCTCCCCCCTTCCACCCTCCCTCCATGCTCTGGTGGTCGCAATCACCATGTGGACTATCCACACGATTGTCTTGGATGCCATCGCTGGCTCCATCCCCACCCTCCCTGAAGCTGTCCACAGATTCCGGTCTCATTTGGTGGACCACTTTCAAGAGTGGATGTTTGGATTTCTCCCACCGCGTTGCCGACAGCTGGTCTCCTCCTGGTTCCCAGTCTGGTTAATCAAATCAGACCCCTTCCTCCACACGTGCTCAATAGTGGCTACGGCCCCTTCACACGTTCCCTCCCCCTCCCCATAAGTGGCGTTCCTGATGGCAACAAGAGATAGCATCGCTTCTCTGGGGTGCCTCCCCTGGTACTAAGTTTATCTTTCCTGAGTCATATTTGGAAGTGTCCGTCCCATGGTCGGCCTTCCCCGCAATAAATTTAAAATTTTTTTTTATTCTTCATTTTAGACTAAGGTTTGGATTTCTTGGTCCTTGATGCTGAGATTTATCTGTTGAAATAGCTATGCAAATTGCGCCAACATCACTGGCGATTTATCAAATTAGGTTAAAGTGGAAGACCTTGTCCGCGTGCCCAAGTTTTTATATGTAAGCTGAATAGCTATCAAGGGTCTAATTCTTACTAACCTGTTGGCAATATATCCTGGAATCAATCAATATAAAAATTTATGAGGCTTTCCAGTGGCATAAATTGATTCCCTTTTTATTATTAGTTAGATATTTTTCCTTTGACAGCGTAAAACAATTGTCATGGGTTTTAACCCTAGCAATCTAAGCCAATGATGTATATCTTTTCCAGAATAGCTATGTACTGCTTAATACTTCTGCCATGTAGATTTTTATGATGTGATTGAAAATTTATTGTGATATTTCCTTTTCACTTAGCTAGTTTTAGTTTTCTAATAAAAACTTTTGACAATATTTTAGTTATCTTCTGTCTTTAGGGCTACTGTCCTCATACAGGCTCCCTTAGTTATTATAAAAAATATAACTGATTTGTGCAGTTATAGTTTGATCCTCAGCGCTGATTACAACATGTGCATTATGAACACCTCTCAGGAAAGAGAAAGTTATAGATAACTCTTGACATGCAGCTGTCCACACTGCTGCATCCCTTGATGGGAAAGAATGTCTCATTCCGATGTACAAGGGAGTGCCAATGAGCATTTGACGCCATCAAGGAAGTGTTTGTAGCACCTCCCATTCTCAAACATGCTGACTTCAATAAGTCCTTTATTGTATCATGTGACGCCTCATCAGCCACCATGAGGGAAGTGCTGCTTCAAGCACATGATGGGTTGGAATATCTAGTTGCTTATTTTCTTCACAGTTTGCTCCATTTGAACAATCTTGGGCCATTTATGATAAGGAGCTGGCCGCCATGGCACGAATGCTTACCCACTAGCGGTACCTCCTTCAGGGCACATGGCATGAAGTGATAGTGTAGGCAGATCATCAGTCCTTATGTACTTCCAGAAACTTCAGATGTTGGCTCACCAGCAGGATCAGACATTCATCAACTTGTGCAGTTTTAATTCAAAAGTTTGAGCTCATAATAGGCGCGTTTCATATTGCCCAGTCAGTTTAGTCATACCCTATCCTGAATTTGATGAAAGAGTAAATGCAAGAGTTGATCATGGTGATTATTCCACCAAGATTCTCGCCATTGCTCCTCCCGCAATTTTAGGGCTGACTGGGCGTCAGATGTACAGTTGGTATATTGGGTGCTGGCTGGTCAGACCTTATTCTTGGAGGGATTGGAGCTGTTAAATTAGTTGGGTGTACTGAACCACAAGCGTACTCATTACTCAGTAATGGAGTGTCATATTTGTTTTGTATTAGGGTTTGGATGCCTTCTCAACTCCAGGATGAAGTAATTGCCGCTCACTATGATCCCTCAGCGGTTGAGCACCCAGGCCATAGAAAGTTACTTAATCTAATAAAGTGTAAGTTCAACTGGCAGTGGATCCTTAAGAAACTACTCATGTGGATGACCAGTTGTGTGACATGTGTTGCGCTAAATCTAATAGATTGGGGAGTAATGGCCTTTATTCCCTGCAACAGGCCCAAGGTATGTGGACACCGGTATCTGCCAACTTCATTTTTGAGCTTCCTTGTTCTAATTGGTTCAACGCAAATATGGTGTTCATGAACTACTTTAATAAATTCTCTCTTTCCATCTCTTATATGTCAGCTATTACCTCCAAGGAGATGGGCCAGCTTTTTTTCATGTTTTTTGATGTTTGGAGTACCCCAGGAAATGATAAGGGACCAGGGGCCTCAGTTTACAGCTAATTTCTGGACTGCCATTTTGGCTATCTTAAAAAATTCAGACATGGCAGTCGACGGCATACTATCTTCAGTCTGACAGTCAGATTAGGTCAACCAGATATTTTGAGCAATACCTCCACTGTTACGCCTCTGCCATGCAGAATACCTGATCTGCTGATCTTTACATGGCTAAGTTTGCATAGAACAATGTCACCCATTTGTCAATGGGGCTTTCCCCCTATAAGGCTACCCTGGGGTATAACTCTAATATCTCTGATTTGTCTTTGTCTTTGCTTCGAAGTAACCACCACCAAGGTGCAGCTATAGCGGATCTGAAGTACCCAATCTATGGTTCAAGAACACCTGATTAATTTGATATGCAATTACAAGCAGTTTTCAGATTCCAAATGCCTTCCCACTAAATAAAATCAAGATGAGTTCATTAAATATGTTTATTGTGTGCCACCTGCGTTTAAAGATTCCATCATTGAAGTTCACAAGCAAGCATTCTGGTCCTTACATGGTGGAGGAGGATTTGGGAAATGGCTTGCAATTGGCCCTCTCCACTCATTGGAAGCACACTCAGTCTTCCATGCTTCTAAGTTGTCCCCTTTTGAGGGGAAGGAACCTACCAACCCTGAACCAATTGTGATCATGGCTTGGAAGTAGTGGAGATATATGACATTATGGCGTCACAAAAATCATGTCGTTTGGTGCAATACTTGGTTACTTGAAAGAAATTCCCTTCTTATGAGAAAGGCAAAGTCAGTGCCCGCAATTGTAGCAATTGCTGTGAGTTGGAGAAGGGCTTTCACATCTCAACCCTGATGCTCCCCACCCTCCCCATAAGGTTGCCTCTATCTTGGCAATTATGCCACTCAAAGAGCACGAGAATATTGAGCTTGTCCATGTTTATGGAAGGGGTGTTCCCCCAGTTCAAAGAGGGGAGTGTAATGTTAGCCTTGGGAACTAACCTTGTAGCTAATTGGTAGAGTTCCCATTTAGAACAAAGAAGGGGCATAAGCTGGCAGCTGTCCCTCTTGTCACCTTAGGCAAATTAGCCCATGTGGTGATGAAAGGTGGGTATTGGTGTGCCCCTTAATAAGGCGCTCTTTCTCCCCTGCTCACCACCCAAAAGTTGGTGCAGAAAATTTGGGAGGTTTGTCAGGAGGTGTGGTGAGGCCATCGCCAGTGGAAGGTTCACAGCAATCTCCCAAGAGATTCCCTCCCCTGGTTCAGGCTCTGTTAGTAAAGATAAATTAATGACTGGAAAAATTAGATAATAAAGCCACTCTCAGGCTCATAAATCCCCATCTGCTGTTCCCCTATGGCGTTAGTAAAAACAAGCCAATCCTCCAACATGTACAGGCGCACTAGATCCCTTCCTACTCTATGGAACTTGTCATATGTGGCTTGGCCATGGGAGCAACAAGCTGTCCACTGGAGGAGTCCTAATAAATATGCCAAGTGCAATCATGACGGCATGAATTTTTGCAAGAGAAATCAATACTAATCTAATTGGGAAGTCTAATCTGAATTGGTATCAGCAATTATTTAGGTGTCAATCTACCAAGACCAAAGTTATGAAGATAGCTCTTACAGTATTGCGCTTAGTCCCAGCTCCCTATTCAGTGAGTATATATGGCAGTGGTCCCTGTAGGACTTTCATTTTAAGCTCGATGGTGCTATGCCCAAGTAGCCTGACAGTCAATACTTGGAGCTGACAAGTCGCATGACAAGCATATCTTTTATTTAAAATGGTGCCAATTTCCCTTACGTCCCATCATCTAGAGTATTCGTCCTATAGTAACTATGGAGTAGTGGACTTATTGAAGCCAAATACCGAAATGAGTAATAATTAGTGACGTCCCTTTATAATAATATAAAATGGGGTTTTATATGTCACAGTTAATAATATATAAGCCCCAATAGGAAAAAAGATTATTGAATAATGGTGAGAGAAGTCTGATAGGAAGGCTCTTAGTCTGGTGATGCATTTCAGATGGTATAATGCATTTGTGTCATACTTGTAGGAAGAAAATGGTGAGTTTAAAACTCAAGTTGGATGAGAATGGGGGTCACTTAGGTTGATCATTTAGCTACTTCTTGATTATTAACCTTTTTTAGTTTTCTTATTTTGCTGCCTCAAGTGCCACAGTTAGTAGTTGTCACCTAACCTTCTGATGATCCTTCATCTTGATTAAGCAGGACTTCATCTTGGGCTATCTTAGGCTCTTTTGGTCCATCAGAATTTTCTTAAATTCAATTTGAGCTGTGCCAACTATCAATTTCTCTGGGTAATTTATCAAGGCAATTCCTTTAACCCCTTCTTAGATCTAGGCGCTGGTTTGGCTGAGTGATTCAAATGGTAAATACTATTTCCATCATGTCCGCTATCAGGATATCTGACATCATCCCCTTCAAGAGTTCTGGCAGGGGAGTACTTTGCAAGAATCAGCTATATATGTGGTTGATAGTTACTCCAGTTTCTAAGGACTTGGTTGAGCATTCATTCCCGCGTTTGTAAGTGATAAATATGGTCCATCCCAGATGGAATCTAACTTTCTTCCTTGGGGTGCTATTCAATTGTGATAATATAGGACTAAGTCTGAATTCTCAAAGGCGGGTAAAGGTCGACAAGTTGCATTTACTGCCTGACTTTCTCTTATTACCGTCTTGTCTAGGTTTGTCATTGCTTCTAATTGAATTTTTATAATCTTCTGGCTATTTTTCTTAGCACGTTCTTAGGCTCTTAGGTATTATCTATGGTAACTTCTCGAGCTAATAAAGCCAGGATCCCAGGTTCTCTTCTGTATAAGGCCTTGAAGGGAGAGAATTTGATAATTTGATGAAAACTTAATTCGTAAGCCTTCAAAGCACTTTAGAGATTTTGGTTCCAGTGTAATGGACCAGTAGTGGCCATCTTGTGTAATATTAGAGCCAGCTTCACATTCACTTTTTTACATTTTTGCTATTTGACAGGTTGTAAGGCGCTGCAAATAGTTGCTGAGTTCCCATGCTCATTGCTAAGATCCACACAACTTTTGAATTAAAGTTCTTCCCATTATTGCATAATAGAACCTGTGGACAGCCGTGCCTAGTAAATAATTTTTGGTATAAAAAAGTTGGAAGTAGCCTTGGCAGTCTGCGTGAGAATGGTAATTGCTTTGATTCAATTCATGATATGATCAATCCCTAATGAGGATGTATTAATTCTCCCCTGTATTCCGGTATTGGACCTATAGCATCTAAACTGATGGTGTAAAATGGCTGCTGATGGGTCATGGGCTGATACTTGTACTTTACCTTTTGAAGTGTCTGCTTTTTACAAGTGATACAAGCGTCTAAGCTTCCACTACAGAGTCCAGTATTCTTTTCCAATAGTAGCAATCCTTGATCAATTAATAAGTTTTATGGCTCATCCATGTCGTAGGGTCTTTTGGGCTTCCATTATAGCTGGTACCTATTCTAACGGTTGCAAGTAAGGTAGCCAGTCGATTTTGACTTTTTTGTAAAGTAATTCATTGAGAACCTTCATATTTTGAACATGTCAAATTGGCATCTTATGAACTGGTTCATTTTCGTCCTCTCAAGAGTCTGGATTCATGAGTTGTCATGTAGCCATTCAGCTTCGTTATTGTCAAAACATATTAGGGGCTGGGACCATCTAGTACTAAAAAAACATATTAGGGGCAATCTGGTCAGTCCTTCTATGTTCATATGCTTCTTTCCAGCTCATTACACTATATTGATGTCATAGTGCTGAAGCTTGAGAGCCCAGCGGATTAGTATTCTGTCAGATCCTTCGTGTTTTGCAGCCACTTTATAGATTTATGGTCTGTTACAACTGTAAAATTTATATTGTACAAGAAGGGCCAGAAATGTTTTACCACCAGAAGAACAGCTTTTAATTCTTTATCTGTGTCACTATAAATTTCTCTTGGCTTTGGAAAGCGTTTTTCTTTAATAGTACACCAGATAGTCAGTGCTGTCCTCATCAAGTTGAGAAAGGATGCGCCTATGGCTAGATCATAGGCATCATTAAACAGGATGAATGGCTTCTCATAGTCCAGATGTTTTAAGATTGGTCGACTCTTCTATAAAATTTTCATTGGCTCAATTGCAATTCATTGCTCTACAAACCATATGAAAGGAGTGTTTTTAACAAGCATTCATACAAGAGTTTCAGTAGGTTGAGCGAAATTAGGAATAAATTGATGTAATAAATTATTATTATTAAGAATACCTGTATGTATCAAAAGCTCTTTGGATCAGCCAACTTGGAGATTGCTTCAACCTTATTATACAAGGGTTTAACTACTTTCCATAGTGTGGCATGTCCTAAAAAATCCCAAGTCCTGGTGGAAAAAGGTAACTTTGCAGATTTTAATTTGATGTGGTATCTCTCAGCCCTTGTAAAATTGACTTGAGATGATCTAGATAATCAATTAAGGTCTTTAAAACACTGTTAAGTCTTCTAGGTATATGTTCACATATTTGAGTTTAAGATCTTGTGTGATGTGATCCATTTCCCATTGGTACGAGGCAGGAGCGTTGCATAATCTCTGAGGGAGCCGGGTAGGTTTACATAATCCTTCTGTGCATATCAACGCATATTTCTTGGTCTACATGAGAAAGATCCATGTTCCAATAACCACTTGTGAGGTCCATTGCGGTTAAGTAACTTGAGCTGGAAAGTTGGGCCAGACCATCTTCAATCCTTGGAATCATATACCTATCCTTATTAATGAAGCTACTTAGCTTCCAGTAATTCATCACTATTTTTGATCACTGTTCTTCTTCTTTATGAGTAATAGCGGGTATATCCATGGACTCTGGGAGAGCACAAGTAAGCCAGCATCTAATAATTTCTTGAGATCAGTTTTCATGTATTTCTCCTCTAACTCTGACTTTCTATATATGTCTTTGATTGAATAAGTTGAATCTACTGCGTCAATACTATGATACCAATGTTTTTTGTGACCATAGTCGTCATATGGTGTGATGAAAACATCCATATAGTCCTCAAGTAAAAGATGCACTTTCTCAAAACCTCCTGGTTTAATTATCAGATATTTGGACTTGAGTTATAGCACAAAGAGTTTTCAGCATGCAGGTCAAATTAATGTGAGTACCAATAAAGTGTATCTTATCAATTTTATCAATGGGGGAAGGTGGTGCTAGTGTAGTGGGAATGGCATCCCACTATCACCCCTCATGACGCAGGTTTGAATCTAGCATGGTAGAAATTATTATTTCTGTACTAAGAGAATAGAAATACATGTGGTTGGCATGCACCATGCCTCAGTCTGATCAAGCGAATTAGCAAGTTAAATTATGTATCCCAGCCTATCATAACATGCGCAGGATGGTTTTACCCCCAATACTTGGGTTTTGTCCTCCATTCCTATATTTTCACTCCCTACCTCTAAATTGGTGTGGTATATTTGTCCCAAGGGTCGACCTACCTCAAATCAAAATTTCATCAGTGGAAAATAATTGGCTTTTCCCAATCTCCCTGATGTTTCTTGACTAGGATATCTTTGTTAGTTAGACTCCCAAGCTTTAGGTCAATAGGCTGCTGATATGCTGGATCAAGGACTCATGGCAAAACCCTTGGTTCAAACCAATTTACTCCATTAACATTAGTAATGAGTAGCAAGAAGTTTTAGGGTTTACTTAGGATTATGTTGATTAAAACCACTATTTGTTATCCTGGTTTCATTTTAACCTCCTTGGTGGCATAGAATGATATACTTTCTGATGCATCTACTGAGTTAAGTAGCTTTTTCATGTTTTTTTCCAAGGTAGAATATCGCAAAAATAAAGCAGAAGCAGGGTACTTACCAAACAAGAGTAATCCTTATTATTGGAGAATAAAAAATGAGAGTTGGCTACTCTGACAATGAGTACCAAATGTACCATCCTGGGTTCTTCACCAATTGAAAGCTCCCAACTGTTAACTGCGCAGATTTGATATGTGCACATTTCATGCTGTCTGATAGTAGTTGATAGTTGATTGATACTATTATGACGACTATTATCCATAGTTGAATAGATAGCCCGTTATGCTCCAACTCTAGACCTGTACTTCTCCAAGAAATACTGTTGTTGTTGACTGTAGGGACTTGTTCCCTTATCTTCCTAACTTGATCCACTCTCAGATCAAGAAGTTAATGCCTTTTGTCTCATGACATGAAGTCTGCATCAATTCCCGTCAAAGTTCAGCTTCTCTTCTGAGGATCCTCAATACTTACTCTTTATATGACAAAAGAGTCCCCAATTATTGCACACAGCAGTAGTTTCCTGAAGATGAATAGGACTTAAACCATTTTTATTCTATTAAAGCTAAATCTGGGTTTTCCTTTTTTTGATGTGAGTTATCAGGTTAATTTATAGAGGAAATTAGAAGCGGAACCCTTAGTTGGCGCCTCAGCCATGAAATGGCAGCCGTTATTGTTGAACTTCCCTTTGCCATCTCACCAGCGATGGTCTTTATCTGGTCAGGATTAAATATCAGACATCATCAAGACCTAAAATGGACAGAGTCAGAAAATGTGTCCCTAACTTTTCCCCCTCAACACCAATAACAAACCTTATTTGGTGAGCGACCTGCTTAGGTAAAGAGACTCTTTACCCATTATGGCAGGTCATGAACCAACTGATTGATTTGCTAGTTGCAGTTTGCATCACTCGCCTCACAACTTGCTTAATAAATTCCCAATTGGCCAGTGATAAAATCTGATTAATCCCAATCAATACACCTGATAGTTAATCAATAATCAACTATCAGAATCCCACATTTTGTTGGCAACTATGCCCAACGAAATCTTAAGCATTCACCCGGATTGATCCCTGACAGATTTGAACCTGGCAAATTACAAGAAATCTATTGAACATTATTAACCCAAAATTGGAATCAACCAATATCTAATTCACTTACCATTGGGAATTATCCCCTTGCAATCCACAGATAATCTAGGAGGCTGGAAAGGTGGGTAAAAATCTAACACCTCCTTTCTCTTGCCTAGACTTTCAGTGAGAATAGGATCTGGACAGGAGAATACAACCTCGGGTCAGGTCAAATATCTTTTGGTTCCTATGGAGCACAGCTGATTTTCACTCAACACTTCTCAGGACAACCTTGGCATGCGGTTCTCTTCCTTTTTCTCCTCACTACTGTCTCCTTGGAGTGCGGTCTTCATGACCCACTGTCATGCCATTCTGATTGATTTGCTCATGATTATGGCCCTGGAAAGGCAGTTTTCCCCCTGGTCAGGGCATATGACCCATTTTCATATTCAGGATCTTGGTCCAGCGTCCTTGATTTCCTGATCTCCCTCCTCATCATTGACAGGAGATCACTGCCATCGATGTTTGTCTCATGGCACAATTAATAATGATCAAATATATTTGCTCTTGTTATTTTCTCTTATTAACTTCTTTAGCTCATATTATTATTGCATTTTTTTTCTTTCAGAAGAGCTTATCTCATAAATTTTAGATTAAAATCTCCAAAATTAGAGCTTAATTGATAACAAAATAGATAAAGGAAACTGTTATAAAAAGTCTAACATCCCCTCTCATCCAGCTCATTATTCAAATTTGGAATCTCGGTACCAGCAACTGATTGACAGCCTATTTGATAAAAATGATTGGCTCTTCCAATTGATGAGTTAATATGCACGAAGAAATCTCTTCTATGGACCCCTTAGGACTCATACTCCCAGTCAAGCACCCATAGGTAGTCCTTCTGCAGAACTACTGAAAACAGTATCCAACCCTGAAAAAACCAGAGAAATGACCATCTTGCATGACTCGCAGCCAACTTTCCTTCTATCATCAATTCCCAAATTAGATTTTAATACTCTTTTGGATTCAGCTCCTTTTGCAGATACTACTACTATCATCGTGGAACCTCATAAAGCAATTCCATCTGATATTAATTGATTGTTCCTTGCTGGATCTGACTTGCTTTTGGAGTTCCTTTTCTGACTTGGCCAGTTTTATAAACCAGCTGTTCTTTCAAAAAAACTGGCCATTAGATATCGTGAAAATTTTGAGCTCCCTTATGCAGAACTGAAGACCCAAGTGACCAATTCTCTTTCCATAGCTCTGAACCCCTCTGATCTTACAAACATCCTAGATTAAGACGTTTCAGCCTATGCCCTTTGTTTCACCGGACAAGTTCAAAGATGTTGGGCCACAAAGCAACCAGCCTTTTCCAAATTCCATTGCTCACTCTGCTTTTTCATTTAAGAGGCTCATATTAGTTGTCTTCAGGATGACATCTGCTCATTGCGGGACTATATCATTTCTGGTGCATCCCATTGGTACCTTCCCTTATGGTTTTAATTGGGGCATGATCTTGCAACCCCCACCTAGTATCCCTTGCATAATACTGGCTCATATGTCTAATTTCATTTGATGAAGCCCATTAACAAATGCTCAAGGCCAATCTTCTGGCTCCAGTGCCATATCAGGATTACTTGGGGTTATTTGCTGACTGCCTCTTCTTGTTCTGCTGCTTCCCTCCCTAATCCAGGGTATCACATTTTGCAAGTACCAATATTTTCATCTCTCTTCCCCTCATTGCGTTCTTGCAAGCATCAGCTTCCGCTCAACAAAATTGGCTTTGAGTAGGTCTAGCCCTTACTAGCATCTGATCTCACATAGATTTTTACAGTCTATTCACCCCTACTGTTATACATCCTCCCTCCCCAAGAGGCGACATAGGCGAAATCATCTCAAAGTCAAGGATAACCAACAAAAAATATAAAAATATTTAATTTTTTGGGTACATATGAAGCTTTCTCATATATTTTTTTCTATCTTAATATTATTTTCTTTTTTATATGGGACATGACCTTCACTTGGTTCAGAGGTCCATCTTTTTTACTTATTCCCACAAACTGGTTCCTAACTATACTTTGACCTACTAGTTTTCCATAATTAAGAGGTCTTATTTTTAGAGGCTTAACCATTTATTTTGGTTCAGTGGTACTTTTTAGGACTTAACAAAAAATTGTCAGGACATAAACATCTCAATGGTTCAGAGGTCCTTTGGGAACACTCTTTTTATCTCTTTTCTTTGATCCACTGCTCTAAATATTTAGCATGGACTCAATTTACAATCCTTTCATCCAAGAGGTTCTTGGTGGAATAGGCGTCTGTCACTACTTTGGCAATAATCTCAAAAAGACCTTAACACTATGCATACAACTTTTTCTTCTTCCAAAACCAGACGTATCACTGTAGTCCATTTATCACTTATGTAGTATTCTGTAATGCCTGTCAATTCTTATCATATGTTGTTTTAAGCTTGATTCTCTTCTTCAAGGTCATATCAAATACTTGCAATTGCATCTCGATCAGGATGTTTTAAAGTCAGAGAAGGTACTGCTTGGCACTAATCCCCAATGTTATTTCAACCATTAAAAATAGAATTGGTGGTAACGCAGCCTTCCTTCGATATAAATATTTAAATGGCGTTTTTTTCATTTCCATATGGTTACTTATGCTATACACAAATGTCACCAAACTGAGGTATATTTTTCATGTGGAAGTTCTCACTGCAACCAGCTTCCTCAGCGGCGTGGCCAGCATTCCATTGATCAATTCTATAATTCTGTTCATCTCTGGCTGGTAAGGTACTGACATAGCTTCTCATATTCCCTTTATCTCGTTTAACCTCAGGATCATGTGGGACATGAAATTTGTTCCATTGTCACTTAATAAGAGTTTCGGGCATCCATGGTGGTATATGACTTGATCCATGAAAACCTTACAGTGCTTGTAGCGTCCACTTTTGCCAGGGCCTTCATCTCAACCCATCTAGTCAGATGGTTGATTGCAACTGTTATGTATTTAACTCCTGTACTCATGGTTAATGGTCCTATCAATTGATGGACACTGCATGCCTGGCAAACCCAGGGCGGACCAGTTGATATCTGGTCATGTTCTTGTGAGGCTTGTGCAACTGACAGTCCACACAGCAAGCCAGATAATCGGCTACATCAAAGTTGATAGACTCACAGTAATAGTGGTGGTGAATGTGCTAAGTTGTCTTTCTCAGGCATCCATGCCTGACAACCTTATGTGCAGCTTGAGCAATTGCCGCTTATTCTGATGGTCTTGGTAATATAAATTTTTTCATTAATCATCTTAAACACTTGTCCATCCTTGGTCTTGGTGCTTCCCATCACTTTTCAAAGCGCACCTTGGATCTCTTGGGGCTCTTTACTGATTTATCCATTGACTATTCTCTGGAACAGCTCATCTGCTTGTTGGTCTACCACTTGGACCATTAGTAACCATGATAAGCCATCTGCATTCTATTGAGAAGCTCTTGTCAAGTGAACTATCTCATATTTGTAAGCCTGAAGCTTCAATGACCATTGGGCCAGTCATCCTTCTGATTTTCTTAGATTATGCAGCCAACATATCGAAGAGTGGTCTGTCACCACTTTAAAGTGCGTTCCATGGATATGCACCCAAAACTTTTTATAAGCATAAATTTCCACAAGGCATTCACGCTTAGTAAGGGTGTAATTCCGCTCTACTGTGATAGCGTCAGGCTCACATAAGCTACAGGATGCTCATCCCCAAGCTCATCTACTTGACTCATGATGGCGCTGATTGCAGTTAACGAAGCTTCAGTCTGTACTAAATATTTTTGAGTGAAATTTCGATATTTCAATATTAATTTATCAGATACTGGCATAACTCATCGAAGGAACTCTGGGCTTCTTCATTTCAAACTTATCCTTTCTTTAGATCCTTCAGCAAATGTATATTGCTCAGAAATTCTCATGAAATCCTGTATAAATCTTCAGTCTATCTGACCATTCCAAGGAACACTTGGATATATTAGACACTTCTTGGAACGGCCATTTGCTCTATGTCCTCACCCTTCTGGGCTTGTGGCTGCAGTCCACTAGAAATGATAATAAATCCCAGATATTCCGAATCTTTCTTGAAGAAGTGTCACTTCCTTGGCTTAATCTTCAGGTTAGCTGCGGACAGTCTCTTGAAGACTTCTTCCAAGCGGTGTAAATGGTCAGTAGATGTCCTAAGGAACACATTTATATCGTCCAAGTACACCAGGATGAATGAAAACTTCAAGTCGCATAATATGGCGTCCATGGCCCTCTGGAACGTCGCAGGCACATTACAAAGACCTTATGACACCCTTGTTGGTTGATACATCCCCTGAAAGGTAAAGATCGTGCATTTCTCTTGGTCCTCCATTGGCAAATTGATTTTCCAATATCCCAATATCAGATCCATCACGAAATAAGACTTTGCATCTCCCAATCGATCTAATACATCATCAATTTATTGTAGTGGATACAAATCCTTCTTCATTATTTTACTAAGCATCCAATAATCAATCACCACCCAAATAGAGCAGTATTTCTACTTACAATCAGGATAGGGCTCACCCAGGGACTGTCAAAAGAGTCTTTGTAACTCTCTCGTTCCCAGCAAGGTGATGTGGGATGCAAACCCACATTGCTAGGGAACTAGCCGTTAGGAGAATTGGAAATAAGGCACCTCAAACGGTGCCCGTGCAAAAGGTACCCCAGGCAAGGGTGTAGAGCGCAACATATAGTACCAGGTAAGTGAGAAACATCACAGCTTGAGTGGACCCCAGAGGGGAGTCCATAATCAAGTGTAACTTGGTGCCAGTAGGCTTGGGTGCCTCGATCTGGAGAGTACCTGAGTGGCCCAAGGGAGCACCTGGGATTTTGGTAAATTGTGATAGGAGGTAGTGGCCAACATAGTTGGAGACCTCCTCGAAGAGGTCCGCCACCAAGTTCGCCCAAGGAACCATTAGTAAAACGTAAAATAATGGATAAATTTATTTAAGGAAGTCAACCAAAAAGGAATGTTGGTCATGAAAAATGTATTTAAAGTGGGTTGGGGGAATTAGGGTTCTGTGGAAGTGTGCCAAGCCTTGACGCTCCAATAAACAAACGCTTCCATCCATTTTTGTAAAATACACCAAAAGTGCCTTCACTCGAGTGATCAATTGAAGCTGTATTTTACCCAATCTCAAGATTTTTATAACTCAAATGAGTTTTAACCCTTGCTCTTCAATTAACCTGAATTGAACCATCTTCGTTTGTAACATAAATTGTTCGTTTCAGTGCCTGGGCTGAGATAAGGGGCTGGGCGTTTTGCACTCCATTAGTAACAACCTGGGCATGCTTTGCTTGCACCCAGCGTTGGTCTAAGGTGTGCCTCAGGTCAGGAAAGGCCTGCAGCTTCACCTTCTGGGCCTCCTTTCGCCCATTCTTATCTTTGGCATTAGTTCCTACTATTAAGTCATCCAACCATGACATTACCCTCTCCTCCTTCTTGGGCTCCACCCCCTCCAGGGGCTTTTGCTAAGGAGAAGATCTTATGTGCTGGTGACAACTTCATAGCAGCAACGGCTGGCTTAGGCTTAGATCCTGCAGCCTCAGGGAAACGATTATGGAATGATTCAATCAGGTCTTGGGCATGTACACAATCCCGTGCTGGCACCCAACTGTTCTCAGCTGCGTCAAACCCCTTCCAGGATACCAGGTACTTAAGGCGTCGCTAAACCCGGCGGGAGGCTACTATTTCCTCCACTTCCCATTCTGGCGCCCCATCCACAAGATAAGCCTCAGGAGTCACAGGTGGAGGGCCCTCAAAAAATATCAATTTGCTTTCATGAAAGACAGAGAAGATCCAAAATGCGGAGGGAAGATCCAACTGGTATGAGGCATGACCCACCTTTCTAACTACATGGTAAGGACCAATCCTCTTTGGACCCAGCTTTTTGCATGACTGCTTGATAGGAATGTTGCGATCATCAAGCATCACAAGATCCCCTTCCTTGTATGCTGGACCACTCAGCGCTTCCCATCGGTGTTCTCCTTATAAACTAGCATAGCCGCCTCCAAACTTGTGGACACCCCCTGATGGACCTTCTTGAGGGTCTTAGCAAAGTCCACCACCACTTACACTTTGGAGCCACAGCTGGGCTCCATGTTAAAAGCAGGGTTAAAGCCATGGTTGGCAAAAAAGGGTGAACAACCAATCAATGAATGCAAGTGTTGTTGTAGCTAAACTGGGCCATGGGAAGGTGAGGAACCCAATTTGAATGATCTGCGGTGGTGTAACAACGCAGAAATTGTTCCAAGCACTGGTTCACTCGCTCGGTCTGCCCATCTGATTGTGGGTGATAGGCAGTCAAATGGCAGGGGCGAATCTGAAGAGTTTTACACAACTCTTCCCAAAAGACGGAGGTGAACTGGGGTCCCCGGTCACTAATGATTTCTTGAGGAACCCAATGAAGCGCAAATACATGGGTGACGAAGAGCCTGGACATTCCAGCAGCAGTTTTGGTCGTTCTTCAAGGAATAAAGTGGGCGAACTTTGTAAAGTGGTCCACCACCACCATGATTGCATCATACTCATCTGAAACGGGTAACTCCACAATGAAATCTACTGATAGGGAAGTCCAGGGCCCTTCAGCCTTTTGGGCTGCTACCAGCAACCCTGCTAAAGGTTGCCTATTGGGTTTCATTTGATTGCAGATCAGGCACTCTTTACAGTACCAAACCCACATGTTCAGGCAAGCCCTTCCAATTGTAATTGCGCTGTATCAACTCCAAGGTCTTTGCTTTCCCAGAATGACCAACAGTGATTCCGTCATGATGGTCCTGGATGATCTCCAGGCGCAGTGGTCCAGCAGGAACCCATAGGCGCCCTTGAAACCATACCATCTCATCCTTCATGTGATAACCCCTAAATAAGTCCTCCTGATTCAGGGCGCTCTTATGGAGAACAACAGTATATTCAGCTGATAACGGCTGAGAAAGAACTACCTTTCTAAACATACTATATTAAGCTTCATTTTCCAAAGGTGTGAGCGCTGGCTTATGTACCCTGGAATCAGGAAGTTGAGACAGAATCATACTTGGTGGAATCATCAACTGGGTGTTGTGAATCTCTACCTCCTTTGGATTGGGAGCCAAAGAAGGGTTGCGGCTTAAAGCATCCGCCAAACCATTCTCCTTACCCTTGGTGAACTCATAGGAAAATGTAAATAGGGCAAGGGTCTCATGCCAATGGGTCTGACGTGGTGTCAGAACATGCGGAGCGCAGTAGTACAACAAGGCTCGGTGGTCTGTGCATACCCAGAATGGTTGGGAGGAGCCATGTAAGTGGTGACGCCAATAAATCAGCGCCTCCACCACTGCTAATAACTCCTTGCCATATACGGCGTAGTTTAACTCATGCAGAGACATTTTCCTAGAAAAATATCCCACTGGATGCTCAGACCCATCTTCACCCACCTGTAACAGGGCAGCCGCAATGGCAAAGTTGGAAGCATCTGAGGACACAATGAACTCCTTTTCAGGTTCAAAATGACAAAGGATGGATGTGGATAACAGGGTGCACTTCACCGCTTGTAAAGCATCCTCAAAAATGGGGGACCACTGAAGCACCTTGGCACCACTGGCCTTATATAAGGGTGCTGCCACCTCGGAGAGATTGGGTGTAAACTTCTTGAGGAACGTACACGTCACCAAAAAGCTCCTCAATTCCTTGACTGAGGTGGGGGTGGGCCACTCACTAATAGCCTTCTCCTTGTCTGGAGTTACATATGGCCTTGTTCAAAAATGACGTTGCCCAGAAATGTAATCTGGGACTTGAAGAGTTCGCATTTACTAATCTTGAGGGTAAGGCAAGCGGCCCTCAATCTCTCCACCACTTGTCAAAGGTTACTGCATGTGACTCCTGATCAGGTGAAAGCACCAGGATATCGTTCATGTAGGCAACCGCGCATACCCCCAACAAGTCCCCCAACGCAGCATCAATGCGACATTGAAAGATAGCACCTTTGGCCAACTTCTCCTTCACCCATACATCTAAAGCCTCTTCCTCCCGGACAGTCAATGGTTATATGGGGGAAGAAATATGCACCAGATTCACTTTGAGTTTAAATTCACAATCAAACTCGGAATGTTCTGGCAGTGTACTAGCTGAAGCTGCATCAAAAGAAGATGCCAACTCCTCCAAACAGGAAGGTAAGGAAAGTCCCACGGAGGGCTTCAGCAAAGGGGCAAGATAAGGTTTGGGAACATTGGGCCAGTGGGGTAATTTTCCCTGGGCGTTATCCTCAGAAAAAGGAACAATTAACTGGTGACCGTTTATTAAAGACAAGGATAGAGTGTTTTATTTCAAATTAATCCTGATGTCAAACTTCCGCCACCACTTGACACCCAAAATAATGGGGAACAAGAGGTATCTGATAGCTTGAAACTGGTCGGACAATAGATAGGAACCCACCTAGAAATCAACTAAACCCATGACGTTCAGTGTGGGGATACCTTGAGAAGCCCCACCTCTAACCATACCACCTGGTGAGTAACTTAACTCAAGGTAGTCAGTAAGGTCTTGGTCAATAAAACTATTTGAGGCGTCAGTATCCACCAAAATAGTTGTGCTGAACTTTCCATAAGAGGATGCAAGGGTAGCAGTCAACAAGAAGTATCCAGAATGGGATTTATTCAAAGCATAAAACTCCACCATCTCACCAAAAATTTCTTCCTCTGGCTTGAACAAGCCATCAGGGTATGTTTTGGAATCATAGAAGGGGGAGGGATAGTGGGCCACTCTTACTACTGAGGCCACATATCCACCACACCTTTTGCAGGTGCATGTACATTTTATATTTATAACGAAGTTCATTTTCCACTTCCTGAGAACCCCTAATCATGGTAGGGGTCAAACGAGGGTTCTCAGGGGTAATCTGATATACCAGAATAGGGTCCTCATCCAGGCCATATGAGCATATAAACGGCTCATTTTGGGATAAATCTTTCACGTTATAAAACGCGTTTTCAGGCTCCAACAAACCCACACTCATTCCGATGGTTCAGTGTGCATTGATATCCAGGGCCATCACCCCCAAGCCCAGAACCGATGCATCAGCATGCACCTCAGAAACGTGTTGGGAAGAAAAAAATGATAACAGAGTCCCTTTTTGGTTAAATTCAGGTTTGGACCCTCTGATGCTCCTGATTTCCGCCGAGATGGGGAGGAAATCAGTGGGAAGCATCTCACAATTTAAGGAAATATCACTAGTTGAGGACGCGATATTTATAGGGGCGACCATGGGTGACATCATGCGGCAGAATCGTCTGAAAACTTTACTTCATTCTTGGGGCTAAACCCCTGTACAGTTCTAATTTAGAAGAACTTGAAGGATTAGAAGGATAAGATTCCTTCATTTTAAGAGACGCGCGTGACTTTTCAGCTTCCATATTTAGATGGTTCAATCTGATGATGGCCAAATTACTTAGCCCCTTCTGGGGGGGGGGGGGGGGGGGGGGGGGGGGGTTTTGATAAGATGATCGAAGTTGGGGGGGGGGGGGGGCCAAATTGGGGGGGGGGGGGGGGGGGGGGGGGGGGGGGGGGGGGGGGGGGGGGGGGTGGGGAACATCAATATGTCCAAGGTCGAATGGAGAAACAACGTTATAACCTCATCAGTTAATGGCAAAGCCTGAGCTTTTTTGCAGAATTCACTTAAGTATGCTTTCATCAGCTGATCCACTTGACGCAGCAAAAAGAACTTGAAGAAGGAACGGAGGGATGCTTTGTCAGGTCGATTCTATCCAAAACCTGCTCCAAGCCCTCCACTGTTTGCCACAAGAACGTCTGGGTGCGGAATACTGAAAAACCCAGTTGGCCGCATCAGGAGACAACTGGGACAACAGATCCACTCCCCGCGAAAGTGGATGTGAACTAGACAAATTATTTGTACCTAAAGAGGGTTTTGGCTCAAGGGAAGCCAAGGCCTGTTGAATTTCTGAGTAAATCTTGGGAGAAAGGCAGGGAACCATGACAACAGGATCACAAAAAGTCCGAGACCACCAGGTATGAGCAGGAAGGGTGGGCACTTCCCAATTAGTAGTTGCAAGAATAACGCCGAGATGCACCAATACAAAACCAAACAAGAAAACTGTGGTGAGCACCATCATGGCAGTGACAAACGGCCAGTGCACCCAGTTTACTAATAATGAAAGTCCCACACAAGAAAACTCTCATGCACATATAATAAAAAGGTTGGTCAACTAATGTCAAGAGAGTGTCTGTAACTCTCTCGTTCCTAGAAAGGTGATGTGGGATGCAAACCCACATTGCTAGGGAACTAGCTGTTTGGAGAATGAGAAATAAGGTACCTCGAACTGTGCTGTGCAAAAGGTACCCCAGGCAAGGGTGTAGAGCGCAACATATAGTACCAGGTAAGTGAGAAACATCACAGCTTGAGTGGACCCCAGAGGGGAGTCCATAATCAAGTATAACTTGGTGCCAGTAGGCTTGGGTGCCTCGATCTGGAGAGGACCTGAGTGGCCCAAGGGAGCACCTGGGATTTTGTTAAGTTGTGATAGGGGGTAGTGGCCAACATAGTTGGAGACCTCCTCGAAAAGGTCCGCCACCAAGTTCGCCCAAGGAACCATCAGCAAAACATAAAATAACGGATAATTTATTTAAGAAAGTCGACCAACAAGGAATGTTGGTCATGAAAAATGTATTTAAAGTGGGTTGGGGGAATTAGGGTTCTGTGGAAGTGTGCCCAAGCCTTGACGCTCCAATAAACAAACGCTTCCATCCGTTTTTGTAAAATACACCAAAAGTGCCTTCACTCAAGTGATCAATTGAAGCCGTATTTTACCCAATATCAAGATTTCATAACTCAAATGGGATTTGAACCCTTGCTCTCCAATTAACCAAATCAAACCATCTTCATTTGTAACGTAAATTGTTTGTTTCAGTGCCTGGGCTGAGATAAGGGGCTAAGCGTTTTGCACCCCATTAGTACCAGCCTGGACATGCTTTGCTGCACCCAGCGTTGGTCTAAAGTGTGTTTCAGGTCAGGAAGAGCCTGAAGTTTCACCTTCTGGGCCTCCTGTCGCCCAGCCTTATCTTTGGCATTAGTTCCCACTATTAAGTCATCCAACCATGACAGGGACTCAACTATGGAACTAGAAGATGTACTTCACTAGTTTGCTGATCACTTCTTCCACTACCTCCTTACCAGCCTTCAACTGTCAAATTGGTCTCATCCATATCAGCAAATTTTCCCCAGTGTCAAATTTATGGATAAAATTCCTTGCACATCCCAAATTGTGGTCATTCTGGGAATATTTCCCAATACTTTTTAATACTTCAAGCACCTCCTCCTGCTATCTTTCTGTCAGATCAGCAAGTTGCTCTCAATTGACCAACAGATTGATGCTCTTGGTCACCCCTGCCAGTAGAACCATCTCATTGAGGGTCTTAATTTCATGAAACTTCCTCAATTTCGTCATTGGGATCAAATGAAAAAACTTGATGATCTGATTTTTCTCAATCTTCATCAGTTTTTCACTCAAATTTTCCAGGAAACTCGAATTTCTCCATGGCCTGGTATAACTATTCCAGGAGCCACCCAAGGCTCTGCTCTGGACTTCTTCCAGGGGCTGCCAACTTCTCCATACAACAACTTGGATAAAACATCAATCCCATGTTGACTATGATCTGTAATCCCAGTGGTGTGGTTATCAAATTCTTGATTAGCAACAGAAATCCCAAATTTTCTAGAATTTCCATTGGCATTTCTCTTTGTTTTCACCCAACCAATTGGTATAGAATTGTAACAAGCCATCATTGTAGAACAGAATGATGAAATTGTTTCTCATGGTCAGTAGAGTTTCCCCATCTCTATGATATACTAGAAGTAACGTTTGACTCAATATGGTCAACGTATTAGCTTTGAAGTTACATCTAACTCCGTACTTTCTTAGAAACTCAGTCCCAATCAGAATATCATAGTTTTGGTTGGCCAAAACTATTTCTGGGGCAGATACCACTAAAGAGCAAATTGGAGTGGTAAAGCGCTATATGCTCCACAGGAGATGGTTGTATTT
Organism: Massospora cicadina; assembly: GCA_022478985.1. Lineage (NCBI taxonomy): Eukaryota > Fungi > Entomophthoromycota > Entomophthoromycetes > Entomophthorales > Entomophthoraceae > Massospora > Massospora cicadina. The sequence continues at coordinate 26,940 of JAKSZP010018916.1, read as the reverse complement.
GACACAGCGGTTCCATATTCTTTTCTTGTGCTAAAATCAGGAGAAATTCTCATCTACTTCATCAGCCTGGTCAAGACAATATTTATAGGCGCTCCACTTTTAATTATCACCCACACCCATACTTGACTAACCAGTATATCAATATACATACACTTGGGGTATTGTAAAATCATATTTACTGAGTGTATAGTGGCGTTATTTGAACAATTGAGGGTGTGAATAATTTGCGCTGATAGATCAGGAAGCAATTCCTTAATCATGCTAAGGGGACAGACAGGATTGCCTCATCAAATCTGACCTCACCCAGATCTTCTGGATTTTCCGCATCTCAAATCTTGTCCACTAGTTGTTGTGCATATGAGTGTTTAACTTTCTTGATTATTTTTGGGACAATACCTTTGCTCTAGATCTGGTTACTGCATTGACATCTATATTGACCGCTTGATAAAGTTATTCCTGTACGTTCTCATTTATTAACACATCCTAATATTGATCTCTTCATTTAAGATTTAAGGGGACGGGTTTAAAACCGCAGCTCTAGACTGTTCCCCATCTAGGCTGTGGGCCCTTTTCTCGATTCCTGTGCAAGTTTGGCCTGGTTTGCCTAGACCACGTTAATCTGCTCCTTTGGCTTCTTGCATTGAACAGCAAAGTGTCTTTTTTCTCCACACTGATAACAGCATTTATACTTCTTATCTTTCCACTTGGACTCCTTGGGTTTATTTCCTGACATGGTTCAATTATTGGACTCCTTGGCGCTCTAAGTCCCCTTTGTAGGATTCAAACTTCAAACTGTACTTGGCTTGAAGCTTCTATTAGGGGCCTCAAATGTGGCTCCTAGTATCTTCAAATGATCCACCATCTGCAAGGTAGTAGTTTTTGTTGTAAACACAAAAGACATCATTTAATGTAAATCACAATAGGGCCAAAGAGCTACTTGTAATGCGATCCATGCATTGAAATGATCCAGTAATTTCAATCCAACCAAAATCTGCAATTCTTGGTAGAATCAATTGGCGAAACTCTTTAAGGACTCATTTTTGGAATTGGATTCCCATAAATTCCTGTTTGCGTTTTGACATATGCGTGGAACTTCCAAATTCTTTCATTATGGTAGCCTTGGCCTCCGAGTATGACCAGCTGTCCCCCTCTAGATGGGGTAATACCAAAGTCTGATAGTTGGTGTCCAAACAGTTCATCACCATCAAATCTTTTTGACAATCTCTGTACCTGAACATTGTCATGTCAAGCAATTGTAAGAAAGCATGGCATTATACCAAAGGAATGTGAGTAATTTTGTCTTAGCTCTAGGTTCCTCCAAAGTTTCGCTAGCCACCAATCTTGGTTTGGCTACTCAACTGACTTGTGGAGTGATAAGGAAGTCATCTCTGAAATCGCTGCAAATGCAGTCAGCATATCTATTGAATTGTTTTATAATCCCAACTGGAGTTCTTGGGGTCCTTTCTTTGGCGTCAATCACAGCATAGAGATCACAAAACGCATCTATGGGTCTTCAAACCTTCGACTTGTTTCATTAAACGCTCTATGTTTTTACTGAATGGACACAATTAAACGTGATCCGCTTCACATTAAGTTTTCAAGAAAAAAGCTTCTCAAACTAGATCTCCTTCTTTCTTTTTTAAGGACGCTACTTTCCCTAGAAATTCAAGCTGAAATTGGAGACATTTTTGACTCCTTCCTCGAACTTGGTAACTCTCTCCTCCAAGGCAGTGAATTACAAATGATTGGCAAATTGAGGCTTTCTTGTTAACAGTTGCCAACTCCATCCATAGTTTTCTTAACTCGTCCTTGTATGACATCTTATACTGGTGTATCCTACTCAATTACCCCCTGTAGTGAGCATTAAATGTTAAAATTTGGGTGTTGGCTATTCTGACAATGAGTATCAAATGTTACAATCCTGGGTTCTTCGCCAATTGAAGGCTCACAACTGGTAACTGCACAAGTTTGATATGTGCACAATTCGTGTTTTCTGATAGTAGTTGATAGTTGATTGATACTAGTATGACGACTATTATCCATAGTTGAATAGATAGCACGTTATGCTCCAACTCTAGACCTGTACTTCTCCAAGGAGTACTGTTGATGTTGACTGTAGGGACTTGTTCCCTTATTTTCCTAACTTGATCCACTCTCAGATCAAGAATTTAATGCCTTTTGTCTCATGACATGAATTCTGCATCAATTCCCGTCAAAGTTCAGCTTCTCTTCTGAGGATACTCAATCCTTACTCTTTATATGATAAAAGAGTCCCCAATTATTGCAAACAGCAGTAATTTCCTGAAGATGAATAGAACTTAAACCAATAATGAATTTTACTGAAACTAACTCAGGGCTTTACTTTTTTTATTAATGTGAGTTATTAGGCTAATTTATAGAGGAAAGTAGTAGCGCAACCCTTGGTTGGCGCCTCAGCCATGAAACAGCAGCAATTTCTGTTGATCTTCCCTTTGATGTCTCACCGGTGATGGTCTTTATCTGGTTAGAATTAAATATCAGACATCATCAAGACCAAAAATGGACAGAGTCAGAAAACGTGTCCCTAACGTTTCCCACTCAATCCCAGCAAACCAAATATATTTTTCAAGTGAACTGCTTAAGTAATGAGACTCTTTACCCATTATGGCAGGTCATGAACCAACTGATTGATTTGCTAGTTGCAGGTGGCATCACTCGCCTCGCAACTTGCTCATTAACTTCCCATTTGGTCAGTGATAAAACCTGACCAATCCCAATTATTACACCAGATAGTTAATCAATGATCCTTATCAGAATCCCTCATTTTTTTGGCAACTCTGCCCAACGAAATCTCAAGCATTCACCCGGATTGATCCCTGACAGATTTGAACCTGGCAAATTACAAGAGATCTATTGAACATTATTAATCCAAAATTGGGGTCAACCAATATCTAATTCACTCACCATTGAGGAAAATCCTCAAGCGATCCACAGAGAATCTAGGAGGCTGGAAAGGTGGGCAGATATCCCAACACTGGAGTCTTTATTATCCAGTACAAAGGGAGCTTCATAGTTGATTATTGATAAATATTCTTCTTTCAGATTGATAACTCCTTTTTAAAAGATCTTAAACTGCATCCCTGTGAGTATATCATATAGACTGTTGTCTAGGGCAACTAAGGGAACAGAGAAAACTAATTTGTTAACTCAAATTGATAGGGATAATTATGCGACTATAGTCTGATGTTATTTAGACTAGTGGTACTTTACTTTTGAGTGGATTTGAAGTCTGGGGCAAGCTTGAGCTTCTTGATTAGTCAGGATGTAACAACATTGATGGGTGATCTTATATCTATGATAGACATGACTCAGATCTTTTAAATTACCACTTTCACTTTGTTAATGGTTCCTCCAAACTTCAGTGGAAGGGATAACACCATTTTGAGGAAAAACATCGCGTTGAGCTTTGAGACAATCTCGTGATACTTCTTCTTTATTGCCAGAAGATTGTGGATACTCATTATGGGTCAGATCAACAGGGCAAGATACTGATCATCATATCTGGCTGTACTGATTATCTGGGATACCCTATAGCCTTACTGAGGTAAGTGCCTTTAGAAACCTGGGTGTCATCGATATTTTTTATTGTCAAACAGTTCAGAATACCAAGCTCAGAGGGTGAACCTAAAATATAATAACCTGTGACCTCTTGACTCTCTTTAGAATCATCGTCAAGTTCTTTCTTGATTCAAATAAGATGAGCAATTGACAATGTTTCACTTTCAGGTACTTTGGGTTGGCCAGCTTTAGATGTATTTGACCCTAAGCTGACCTTCCTTTACCCTGCTCAGCAATAGCAGGGTTCTTAATAAACGCATATTCTCTGTATAGTTATTCTTATTAAAGTAGTTCCATCTTGGCTTTTCCTCCTTATTAGGCTTTGCTTCTGTTGAAATTGGTTCTGGGGCATCAGATCTTAACTGCACAGTTCTATAAACACCAAATCAATAGTTACTGTATGAAGACAGTAACCTTTACCAAAACTTAGCCAAGGATACTTTATGTTATAAATTCAGCAGTATTCCAGAAATATGCCAAGGGGTTTTTGCGCACATTTCAGCCCACTGAGCAATAGGACCAATGATATGACAATCATCATCCTCAAAACAACAGAATAAAATATTAATAAACTATGGACCACTTGCTCCCATGATACTTCTTTGTTTAATATAATTAAAGTAGAGGATCCTTGCTGATCCGCTAACTCTAACTTATTAAAAACCTTTCTTTGTCAACCTTCTCATCTCACCTATATCTCAGAAACTTTGGACAATACCGCTTCCTTGGCTTAGTACTCAATTCGCCATATCACATTGGTTTTAGTAATTCTTCATTCATACTTTCACAATTGCCTAATTCAAAGTGATTTCCCAATTATTCATCATTCATCAATATCTCCTAATTGCCTCATATGGAAGCAATCCAATAACCATCTATACTAACCCAATGTTGCCTCATCTCAAGGCGAAATATCATAACTTGTATAAACTCAGCAGATTCTATCCATTCCACCATAACGACTTAGGGCTTATCATCCAGTCATATCAAAATCGTGACATTACCTCTTTTGATTGAATGATAAGGCTCCTATTGCTTATATACGTCTGTAGGAACTTGGTATACACTAGTTAATGATCTGACCTCTTAGGGGTCCTTGATGGTATAGGCGTCAACCCCAGTTTTTTCTATAATTTTAAACGGATCAATCCAAATACTGGCCAACTTGTGTTTCCGCCCAAAACCATGTTGGTCATGGAAGAGAGCCATATCGCCCGCTTTAAACTGAGCCAACCTGCTATGTCATACCTGATTGACAGTTTAGTTCTTGATCTTATTGGCTAATCTGAAGGAATATGCTTCCCTTTGCAATCTGATCAAGGTGTCAACGAGGTTAGTCAAATAGCTGTGGGGTTCTATTCTGCCCATGTCTTCCAAACATGAATAAAGCAGTTCTGGAAGAGCTGGGTGTCGCCTATATAATAGTAATTAAAAGGAGCTCTTCCCCGTGGAGTAATGGTAGCTGATATTATAGGCAAAAACGGCAGTGGAAAGGAATGAACTCCAAGAAAGTTGATCTATTACTAATTTTCATAATATGTTCACCAAGGGTCCCATTAACGCGTTTGACCGTCCCATTGGACTCAATGTGGTATGGGGTCATCAGAACCCCACAGATGCCCATCAGCTCATTTTAACTTTGGCAGGATGTTCGAGGTGAAGTTGGTTATGTTATTGGTGAGAATGAACTGGTGGCAGCCATGTCGCTGGATAATACATTCCATGACGAACTTGGCCACTGTGACATCCCCCAAATCCCATATCGCCTCTGCTTCAACCCACCTGGTCAAGTGGTCAATAGCCACCAGAATGTACTTGGACTGGTTAGCTCCTGTTGGTAGAGGGCCAACGACATCCAGGGAAACTTCATGCCAAGCAAAATGTGGTTTTACTAACCAGTACAAAGTCTTATAGTGGAACAGCTTTTCCGCTTGGCACTGATGGCAGCAGGAAATAGTTTCAAGCGTGTCAAAGTCCATACTCTCCCAAAGGTACCCTAGTCTCAACAATTCCAGGGTCTTACATATTCTACCATGTCCAACGGCTTGGTGTGTTCTCAATTTAATATTAGCCCGGGAGGAAGGCCTGGGGATATTCACAGTATTGTCCCCTATTTGCTTATACAATTCAGCATTTTTCTGGAGCGTATTGGTCCTTATTCCGTCCAATAATTAGATGACTGAAGTCAGTTCATTGTCGTACTTGCTGCTGAGCATCTTATCAAACATTATATCAATCAGATCCGCTGTAACTGCAATTGTGGGTGTTGGGATTTTCCCTGGGTTAGGTGTAAGCCTTGTCCAGGGGAAGGATCGATATCCCCATTTGAGGGGTCAAATATATAATACCAGCAAATATACTGTATTTGGGGCTTTATATAAATTACTCTAAATTCAGGAAAACGTTAGATCCCCATTACTTAAGTCATGTGAAGCAGAGTTTCCACTGATCCCAGTATTGGGACTTTCCTACAGGTCCCATGACTTTACCCTGAAGATCCCTCTTTATCCTAATTTCATTTTCAAGCATTACAAATAGTGCTTGATTACTCTAAATAAAAGACCTTTTTGCCTATCACTAATTAAATTCTTATTTATTGAGCTTTTATTTAAGATCAAAATAAGTCATGGGGTTACCCATGATAGTGAACTTTGAAGCACCCCTTTCAGATGGACTTACCACCAGTGCTTTTCCCTTGGTGGCCCGACAGTGGGTAATCTTGATAAGCAATTGGCATTCTGGTGTTTTGCTCCAGGTTGGTGAAGAATTTCAAAGTCATAAGACTGTAGTTTGATGGCCCATCGGGCTAGGCGCCCTTCAGGCTCCTTGAGGTTCTGCAACCAGCTCAATGAAGCGTGATCCATTACAACTTTGAACTTCACTCAATGCAAGTAACCCTAAATTGCTTATATGCATATATTACTGCTAAACACTCCCGCTCAGTCACAGTTTGATTACAATATGTCAATCGAGGCTTCAACTGCAGTAAGCCACTGGGTGCTCCTCCCCTGCATCGTCTTTTTGGGATAAGACCGCCCCAACGGCAGAAAGGGATGCATCCATCTATACAATAAACTTTTTATCAAAAATAGGGTAATGCAGAACTGGCGCACTGATTAGCGCCATTTGAAGTAAATAAAATGAGCATTAACGTTGTTCCTTCCATTCAAATGGGGCTTCCTTCTTAAATAACCCAAACAACGGATTTCCAATACAGCTGAAGTATGGGATGAAGCGTCAGTAGTAACTGACCATCCCAAAAGTACCTGTACATCACGTTTGCTGCTTGGCGGGGTTATTTTTGAATAGCCTCTACCTTGGATGGTTGTGGCCTCAGTCCAGTCGCATCCACCACAAACCCAAGTATTCCAGTTGGTCCTTAAAGAAGTGGCATTTTTTGGGGTTTAATTTTGATGTTCGCTTCTGCAAGTCAGTGGAATACCTCCTCCAAATGGGTAAGATGCTCAGAGAATGTATGCAAAAAAGCATTAATATCAATAAGTACACAAGTACACATAACAGCTTCAGGTCGCTTAGAATGGTGTCCATGGCCCGGTGAAACGTAGCCAAGGCGTTAAATAGCCCTTGAGGCATATGGGTTGGTTGGAAAATCCCCTTGGACGTAATAATGGCGCATTTCTCCTGTTCCACCATAGGAAACTCAATTTGCCAATAGTCAGATATTAAATCCATCGCTGAAAAGTAACAAGCTCCTCCCAACTGATCCAAAGCATTGTTAATTTGTGGCAAGGGGTATGAGTAATTTTTGAAAATGCTGTTGAGCTTTTGATAATCTATTACTACCCAGTTGGTACCATCCTTAATCTTTACAATTAGAACGGGTAAAGCCCATGGACTCTTTGATGGTTTAAGCATCACTTGCTCAAGAAGCTTCTAGATCTCCTTGGTTACTACTTAATCAGATGCCCTAGACTGGCGGATTGGCCAAGACCTGATGGGAGGATAGTCCCCAGTGTCCACTTGATTGTACACTCCTCATGCGCACTCTAAATTGTGGTCATCTATAGAAAAAATCTCTTTATCTTTTTGGAATAAAACTATTGCCTTCTCTTATTGTTCCTCTGATAACCCTATTAAATCTTCGCATGTTACCACCATCATTAAGCCAAGAAGTGGTTTGAAGGGAAACCCAAATTCTTCCAGTGAACTGAACTTGTGAACCCGGAGGAACTCCTCTTCTGGGATCAGATGTAAAAACGCCGCTATTTGGTGTTGGCATATGTATATCAGTTTGTTCTGCAGATTCTTTAACAACACCTTAATCTCTCCATGGCCCTGAAAAATAATGCCTGGAGCTATGTGGGACACAAACTGTGACTGCTGATAAGGGCCAAGGATCTCCCCATACACCCAGCTGGCACTTCCACATCTAACTCAGTGTTTACTATTACTTGATGCCCAGAGGGAATGAAATAGCTTCAGTAGCTCTGAGCGGCAGCCCTTGATATTCATATATCTGCTGAGGAAGGTCCCAGGTCTTATTATTCAGTCAATAATAGTGTACCAGAATCACTTTATCACTGTAGGCAATTTTAATATGTCCCATGTGCACCAGAGTCTTTGGCACTCCACTGGAGGTAAAGTAAATTGGGATCCACTGTCCCAAAAATTTGAAGGTTCCTTCCACCATATCAACAACAGCCCCATAGTGTCGAATGAAAGCAGTTCCAGTTAACAGATCATAATTATTATCTGGTAACACTATTACCAGAGCTACAATGACAATGGACCCAAACCTCAATGGAAGTGCACTGCACGCTCCCTCATAGACTGCATTTTCCACTCCAGTGGTTCTGTACACCCTATGGTGGTCCACATCAGGTTTTAATGTCAGCTTCGCTGCCAAATTGGTGAAAACTATGTTGACTGGAGCGCCCGTATCTATGATAGCGCAAACCTGGTTTTTTGCTACAACAATGTCAAAGTAGGTACATTGAGTGTAGAGGAATTTTGACTGTTTACTACATGAACATTTAAGGAATCTCGCTTCTCAAGAAAGCTGGTAATCTTCTCACCAGCTTTGGAGTACTCTTTAACAATAGCATTTATCAGAAGGGCAACGTTCAGCCCTATTAAGGAAGGGCCATCAGAGGTGGGATCTAGCTTGTCTGAAGAAACTTGTCAAACATCTGGCAAGCATATGGCTTTGGTTGCTCCCAAAGTCCTTCTTCTGCTGCGGACAGGGCTTATGCCCATGTCATTATATTAACTCTTCCAACTGGTTGCTGATATAAGAATGTATCATTATACTGGGGGTTTCCCACTTCATTTACTTCATTCAATTCAAGGGGGAAGTATAAATTTGTGATAGCTGAGTAAGAGAGTCCCATCTCTACTCCGCTCTGACTTTTCCCTGGTCACATTGATCCTGCTGTACATAAAGGGCCTGTCAATTGAGGAAATTTTGTGCCAGGTGCCGAGGGTGACCACATTTGAAACAACTTACCCCATAAAGCCTGCGTCCTTGTGTATTGTAAGTTGGTACATGTGGAAGGTTAAATGGGAGGTGCTTAACGTAAAAAGGACCAGGGAGATAAAATGATTGCTGATGGTCAGCATAATTAGGCCCAAGGCGGTAGTTAAACTGGTGATGATAATCAGGTATTGGGTGGACGTTCAACTTCTGAGGGTAACTTGGCAGATCTAACTGGACAGGCAAATTTCCCTGAGTAAGGTGGTCCAGCAATGGTAGCAGAAGGATTCTGCTCTGTAGAGGGTGGAGGGAAGTTGTCGGCTATATGGCGCAAAAACTGAACAATTTTAAGCAAAGGTATGTCTTCATACAACATTGTGGTCATGAAGTTGTACGGCTCACGGTATGGCTTCATGGAGGAGAGTCATTGCAATACACACATTAGATTGTTATAAAATCTCCACCCCAATCAACACATGGACTTCCATTGTGAATCTATCAGCAAACAAAGTGAGAGTCTCATCATGCTGAAATTTGATAATCAAGCATTCAGCCTTCCATTGTGACATCTTTGCAGCAACTTCAAACAATCACAGCACAATATCCTTCACTTCTTGGTATTAAACGGAATTGTTTGGAAGATAACAGGTGACCTGGTTGGCACCAACATATAAGGTGGATATTAACAGCTTCGCTTTCCGCCAGTCAGAGGCTCCTTCCATACCAAACTTGAATTACTTAAAGAATCCATGAATATACTCATCACAATCAAATGGAGGTAACTTATCATTAGATCTTCCTGAGATAGCTTATCTTGCCTTTTGAGCACAGCATCTAAAGCAAGTATGAGTTCCACGTATTCAACTGATATAGTATGTTGTGAAGATCACCATTTCATGCAAGCCTGATGCGCCATGGACAATGACTGGAGATTTAATTTTTTTTCAATGGGCACCCCTGTAGTGAACCTTACTGTTATAAATTTGGTGGTATTCCGGAGATACACTGAAGGAGCTTTTGTGCAGGGTTCAGCCCACTGAGCAATAGGACCAACAATATGATAATTGTCATTCTCATAACAACATAATAAACTTTTAATATGATATGGAGCACTTTCTCCCATGACACTTCTTTATTTAATATTAAATATAGTGGATCCTCGCTGTTCCGCTCACTCTAAGCTATTAACAACCTTTCTTTGTCAATCGTCTCATCTCGCCTATATCTCGCAACTTTGGACAATACCGCTTCCTTGTCTTAGTAATTTAAACTGCCATATCTCAATGGTTCCAGAAATTCTTCATTTATACTTTCACAATCGTCTAATTTGTTGCATTTTCCCAACTATTCATCATTCATTAATATCTCCTAATTGCCTCATATGGAAGTGATCCAATAACCATCTGTTCTACCCCAATATTGCCTCATCTTGAGGTGCTCAAATAATCATAACTTGTATCAAACTTGGCAGATTCTATTCATTCTATCATAATAACTTAGGGCTTATCGTCCAGTCATATCAGAATCATGACACTGTAGTTACAGCAATAAGGTTTTTTATATTAAAAAATGAGAGATTACACTTTAGTATCTAATACTGCCAGTGATCCCCAGTCTTTCTTTAGTACAATTATAGATAGGCTCTCACAGCTTCTTCAGTCAAATATCCCCTTCCCTTGACAATCCTCCTCAGATATGCGTTTTCCACCAGAGAACTCATTGATGCTTATCATGGTACTAAGCAGCACTTTCTAACAGTAGACTAAAAATCATAAAGACCAAATTGAGATGTAAGCGACTAACTAAGGTTTGAGGCATTTCCATAAAAGATGTGATACACTGGATGTAGTTAAATTACTGTTAAAGTGCCATAATAGATATAGGCCCCTATTAATGATATTTTACGCTGGCACAGGAACAAGTATAGAATAGTATGCTAAAATAAAATAGAAGGCAATATAGTTATTGAGACCACGGCATCATAAGCCAATAATTTAGGGAACAAGAAGTGCACTGTCAGGAATTTGGGGATTTAATACATAGTAAAAAAATATGTTAGGTCACTAAGTATAAAAGCTGGGGCTGCGGGCAAAGTAATCAATATACTGATAAAATCTGCTATATAATTATTATAAAAAGTATATAAATAAATTTATAAAAAGAATGTACCCAGATGGTTGGGCAAACCAATTACAGCAGCTTCCTCCATGGTATATATTCTGGGTTTCGTAGAGGCCTTTTGTGAGGTTTCTTGGCTTGTGTTTGTCAACTACGTCAACCAGGGTTTTTTAATTTCTAAGACAAAATTTAAACTTAATTTGCAAAACTGATGTGCACGGCTGATCAGGGTTACTATGTAAACAGTAATGACAGTGGCCACTTCATCTTAGAGCGAGCATTTTTGAGGTCAACAGCATTTGGGCCTCTATATAAAAGTGATCAGAAATTTTGGTAAGGGTTCCATTCTGGCGCAATGTTATTCTCATGAAGGTATATTTCTTCATACTCAGGCTATGCTTTAACCCAAATTCTTTGATGAGCGCCTCTTTCACTTCTCTCTAAGTATGCGGGCTGTCCATATGAGGTACCATAACCTCTTGAGCCATAGGGTATAAACAATATAAAATATGATTACCCTTTTGATGACTGGTCGCACCTATCATTGTGGCTTCATAGATGTAGAGGAAAGATGTGATTCTCCCTTCGCCAGTTTTAAACTTGTCCTCAAACGTAGGCTTAAAGGTAGTGGCCTCCAATACTGTAATGACATGTAATCCAGGAGGTCTATATTTGGTAATTTTTGGTTCTTATGTCTCTCTGTTAAACTTGCTGTTCAAGTTGACATATTTGGTCCTGTAGAGGGTTGAGACGTTGCTCCATTTCCTCCAGGGTAAGTCTTGGCGTAACATCCAGCAGATTGACTCTTCTTTAACAAAAGTTTTTTCACTCTCCAAGTTCTTGACGCGGATGTCCAAATTGTAAATTTTTTGATGAGCAGATGAGCAGTATGTTTTCAAAATCTTGTTCTCATCATCCAATTTTCCAATGCGCCAATTCAAGTCCACCTTAAGTTCCTTTCATTCTTTGCTCTGAGGAGGCTTGTCAGTCTAGCCTTTCAACTCTTATGTTTGATTATTCTTCGTTTCTCATCTTTGTGAGGTGAAGATAGACATGTTTAGTGTCCTCTCAACAGGAGAATTTGTCTTTCAAGTCGCTCTCCAGTTTGTTGAGTTGCTCATTAATGGAAAGAGTAGACGCCTGTGTCGCTCAGTTTGCTAGACCCTGTTTGACATGGGCTACTCAAGAAATTATATCCTTTGACACTGATGAAGTCTCAGAGGTTCGATGGGCCTCATCTCATCAATTTGTCACAGGGCTTGCTCTAGCTGAGCCTTAAAGAGGGATTTTTCTTACTCTTGCTGATGGCTAGTAAAAGATTGGGCTATCATTTCACCATGGCTTTGATATCTTGTCTTTGAAGCTCCTCTATGAAGGCATCAAGTAATGGCTCGGTATTTTTGGTCAACTCTAATATGACTTTTTGGAGGAGTTTCATAGCTTCTCCCGCATACCTGATGCCACCGGAGTCAATAGTCCTCATTTGATTATGTATCTGAATAATTTTTGAAAGGTTTTCTTTGATCACACGAAGGAAGTCTCTTATAATTTATGAAGCAAATTATATACCTGCTTGTAGGCCATTTATAAGGCCACTTGGGCATTTAAATGATGGTGGAGTTCCTTGTTATGGACTCCTATTAAATGCACCATATGATAAAGTGCAGGGTGTACAAATTGCATAATATAGTGAGATAGTTTTGCAGTTGTTCCATACTTCTCTGGTAGAGCACTGGATTATACAGGTTCATGAGAGTCTTGTCCACAGCGGATGCCCTTTTGCAGCTGCCTCTTTCTCCTGGGTTAATGACTCCATGGAGTAACTTTTTCAACTTCTTCATTGGAAACCCAAGTAAGATGATGATATTCAGAATCTCCACATGGTTTTCTTTATATCCATCAAACGCGACAATGGATTTACTTCCCATTCAATCATCTTCTTCACCATTTCCATTGTGTATCCAGTGTGTGATACTATCATATGGATATCTTCCATGATGCAATTAATTAGCTTCATGTATTGTTAATCATTGGCTGATCCCCCTGTAGTGAGCACAACCCTGTAGGGACTTCCACTTTAAGCTTAATGGTGCTATGCCAAGGAGCGTGAAAGTTAATATTTGAAGCTGAATAAGTTGCACAACAAGTATATCTTTTATTTAAAAAAGTGCCAAGTCATCACTTATAAACCATCATCTAAAGTATCCATCCTATGATATGTATGGCGAAATGGACTTATTGAAGTAAAGTACCAAAAGGAGATATAGGTATAATGAAGTCCCTTTATTTTAGTATAAAATCTAGAGGTTTTTATATGTCGCATTCAATAGTATAAACCCCAAAAGGATAAGGATTAATAATATTAATGGGGGGAGACATCTGGAAGATAGGTCTTGGTTAGGAATGCATTTCGGATGGTATAATGTCTTTTTATCATATTTCAGATAGGGATAAAATGGTGAGTTTAAAACCCAAGTCGGATGAGAATGGGGGTCACTTAGGTTGATCATTTAGCTATTTCTTGATTCTTACCCTTCTTGGTTCGTCCTAATTTGCTGCCTTGAGTGCTACCTTGAGTAGTTGTTGCCTGACCTAAGATGATCCTTTATTTTAACTAAGCAGTAATTCATCTTGGGCTATCTTAGGCTCTTTTTGGTCCATCAGAATTTTCCTAAAGTCAATTTGAGCTGTGCCAACTATCAATTTCTCCAGGTAACTTATTAAAGTAATTTTTTTAACCCCCTTCTTAGGTCTAGGTGTCATTTCAGCTGAGGGAGTTAATTGGTTAATATTCTTCCCATCATGTCAATATCAGATTATCTGACAGTGATGCTAGGTAGATAAAACTGGGGCCTTTTCATGGCATGACTGAGGAAAGCCTGTGAAAAAATGGGTAAGTAGCCAACGCAGAACCCATAGAGTCACCACAGAATGGTCCAGTAGTGGCCTGAAAGAGCTGTGGGGCTAAAGCTAATGATTGTGATCCAACCTGCTCTTGCAGTTTCTTACGCTCTCCTTTAGGGGGATTATGGACAGAAAGGGGGACAAGAGTCAGGCATATTATCTGTCACACTACTCTCCTATGAGGCAGGGCACTGCAAAAGCAGGTCTCAGCGACAAGGGTGAGGAAATCCTGATTGGCTGTACTTTATACCCGTCTACAATATTCAATGAGGTTTTAGGCTGTCCTGAAACCCGAATGTGGCCAGTGGATCATTTGCGCCTACACTGGTGCAGCAAAAGGCGAGAGCACTTATGTACCAAATTGATGGATCAACCTGGATGGGCTGCACCACTTCCTGAATAAAAAAGGAGCTGAAGAGTCTGACCATAACAAAACAAACTGAAGAAACCATCTTCACTAACAAAACAAAAGCGGGAATAGCCCCCTTTGGTCCAAAGGCTTTGGTCTCCTGGTCAGAGATGGCTTCTAATGGAATTGAGGATGAAACTAAGATTTTCAAAGTGGGCAATTTTAGTGCTTCAAAAGATTTGATGGTCAAGATGGTAGAAAGACTCAAAAGAGTTCACACCATGGAGGTGAAGACTGGGTGTTGTTGAAATTTGATGACCACATTATTCATCTCGATTGCCAATTAGCATTTTGAATGTTGTTATGCATACTATTACTTGTTGATGGTTGCCAACTAAATCATTAGTCTTAACTAACCAAAGGATATAATCTGATGATTTGTTTTGATTAATGTTTTTCCAGGGATCATCCCCAACAATGTTAAATAAGCATTTTGGTGAGGGCTTGATAGCCAATAGTCGAATTATCAAGGGCGGATTGTTCAAGATGAGGCGCTGTATTATTAGGGTAGAATTTTATGAAGCTACCAAAGCGTTTTAACGCTTGTTTTGGCGGTAGTTAATAGTTATAATCAGGTAACATGGCCCCCAGACCATCTGTGTACGGTTCTTAACACAAGGGGATGGCTACCAAACCATGAAAAGTTACACTGCTGAGGAAAAGCTAAGATGAAGGAATTCACCATCATTCAGAAGTTAATGCTAAGGTACAGAAGTTAAGAGACCAATCAGTTGATTATTAGAGAATTATCTGATAAGTTGTCCGCCTTCTGCCTATAAAAATCCCTTGTATTTTCTTTTAAAAGACAAAGTTTAACTGAAATAGAGTTATTATACTTACTTCTAAACTGTATATTGAAGGGAATATAGGTATCTAGTTGTTATTAAGTTACAGTTCGCTAGAGTGTATTAGTTGCCACTTATTGTGAAGACTCATCCTAATATTTGTCGCCATACAGCTAGTGCTTTTTATTAGTTTACAGTCAACCTGTGCAGTAAACTACTCAAAAGTTTACACTTGGTGCTCACTACAGGGCGTAGTTGAGTCTTGTCAAATAACACCACCATGTTTTCTGTTCAGGTGAGATTCAGCGGCTATGGAAGGAGCTGAAGAGTGTGATGCATACAACTTTAATTTTTACGCTCATGCCAATTTACACGGGGTATGTAATCGCACTACTGAGGTGGAAGAAGTCAATTTTGTCACTGAAGTTAATAATGAGTAATTTGGGAAATTATCCAAATTAAAGAAATAATATTGCAAAGTGGAGAAGGATCTACTCTTGTTCAAAGTAGCATTTTAAGCCAAGGCTAGGAAAAAATTGGCAATTATGGTAGAAGCATGGTTAGTTCCAAAAAAAGTACAAGGATTGGAAAAACATCAATGTACTTATACTACGTAGAAACTGAGATTGAAAACCAGGACCTATACATAGATGAAAGCAATATAGGGAGCGTTCAGCCTACTCAAAATATGTCAAGTGCCTATGCCACCATCTTGGCGATGACCCCTGACAACACACCAACTGGCGCTAGAATGGCTATTCACGCTACTTATCCTGCAAATAATCTTGTGGAAACTAAGGAATTCCGGCCCACCCAAAATTGCCATCCTATCATCAGGGCAATGCCCCAGCTTTCTTCAGATTGTTCAAAATGACCATGTTTGGTTGTAGTGATCGACAAAAAGATGATACTGTTATCAACTGTCTGTATACCACTTTTCTAAACTTGGTATTACCCCATTTGTGGGGAAAGCACTGGTCATATAACAAAGCATAAAATGTGATTATGAAGGAATTTGGCAGCCCTGAACAAATGTCTAACTGAAAGAAGGAGTTCATGGTAATACAATTCTGAAAAGATGAATCTTAATAAAATTCGTTGACTGTTTCTATGAAGAAGCGCAAATCCTGACAGGAGCTAACAACATGAGCGAATTTGACGCTCACATTGCCATGAAGGCAGCACTTCAACCTTATTGAGACTTACACCGATCCATGGCATCAACACTCACCAATAATAATACTACTTTCTAAATGGTGGACCACCTAAAGAAATTGGCCTTCACTTTTGATGCACCAAATCAAAATGTAAATTTAAAAATTGTTTTTCAACTCAAATTCAGCAAAAAAAATCCCTAGCCCAAAAAGGATTCTTTAATCAAATGGGGAAACCCCATAATGGTTTTAAAAGGCCTAGTAATGCACTGCACGTCACTTGTAACATATGCGGAAATATTGTACACTATGCTTCCTAGTGCTGGAGTAAGAAACCAAAAGATAATGTTAACTTTATCCAGGAAAATACCTATGAAGAGTTAAGAAAAAGACCCTGCGGTCTAGATGAGGAACGATCTAGATCTGCAGATTGCCCAGTTTTCCCAGACAATCTCAACGAAATTGATATCTTATACCTTTTTGTATATGCACCTGTTTACTATTCTCCTAAGCAGAGCACAGGTCTGAATATCCATGCTATAACACAAGAAAAAGAAAGTGAAGGCAAATAATCCTGAAATTATATCAGAAGTTGCTTAACCTACGCTTGTCAACTGTTGTAAAAGGCCTAAACGCTGACAATCAAGACGAATTTCTGAAAAAGAAGTTGGAAGATGTTAACGTTTCATTCCTATTGCTACCATCAAGGGTTCATTTCCTAATATATAAGCACAAATTATTCACACTCTGGATTTGGCAACTGATACTGCTATACAAAAAGTGAATAATATTTCCCAATACTCTGAGTTTACTTATGCCAAATATTGGGTAACCAAGTTAAGTAAGGTTATTATCAAAAGTGGTGCACCAAATTAATATTGTGTCTACCAAATTGGTGAAATGTCTAAAAATTTCGCCGATATAGCACATCAAAAGCAGTATGGTACAGCTGGGACCAACACTCCCACTTCCTGTGGGGCTCATAGTGACTTACCCTTTCTTTTTGGATCTCTAGTCATGTCGTAACCAGCAATTGTTCTACCTAATCAAAATTATGATATTCTCATTGGCACTGACCTCATGCAGAAGTATGGAGTAAAGTGCGACTTTTAGTAGAATACTCTGACAATTTTGGGCCAGACGCTACCATTAGTCTATCATCAAAAGAGGGATTCTATCTCAACTAAAAAATAACTTTATAAGCGTGATATTAGGATATCAAGATAACAATTGACGATTGAACATAATCTCATAAGGTTGTTATTATGAGATTAGTGTATGTTGATGGTTGCAATTCCATTATTCCAAGTAGGATTTTCCTATTTGGGTTAATAATGGACAAATTAATTAAATAGTTTATTTAATTGGTTGTTCATTCTGAGGTTCCCCCATTTTGCCGCTGAGTTGCCTGGATGCCATCAATTCTGGAGGCTTTTGTGCCCCTCATTACCCACAACTCATTAAGCCTTTTTAGGAAGTGTTTTAAAGTGAGTCAGCCCTGATGAACCTCACTTTGGAATTCTATTCCAACTCCGAGTCTACTTCCAATTAAGGCCACATTTGCTAGACTTGTTTATTTAATTGTGTTTATTTAAACAAGGTTGGGGGTGTGGATGGTGGTGAAATGAGGAGGAGAGGAAGGGGGTAGATGCGCCAGTATCCTTTTGGAATGGTCTTTCCCTGGCGAGATGGGATGGAGTCAGAGTGGCCTGAGGTCGCAGAGGCCAGTTGGCTGCACCTTGGCCCAGTGACCCTGAGGCGACAGAGGCTGTAGGGACACACCTTGGCCTGGAGGCCCGAGGCAACATAGGCTGGTGCACCACACCTTGGCCCGGTGTGCCCAGCAAGGCCATCCATTTGGACAGGACCATTCAGAGTTGGTACGGCCACATATGGGGGTGTAGGTTAGGGCTGGTGGCGGGCTGGGCTTTGGGAGCCCCGTCCGTTACATTATTCCAAAGTCAAACTTACCTTGGCGGGCTGTGGTTCCAGCCAGCCCGCAAGATGGCCGCAGTCAATGTCCCAAGCATCGCCGTGGGCCATCAATCCTTTTTGTTGGTTTGTAGGGCCTTCCAACGAAGGGGATGGGGAGCTTGGGGGTGGGCCAGACTTCTGGCGGTTGATGGCCTCTTGTGCCCACCAAAAGACCTCCAGAGAACCCATTGATTTAATCTGGGGGCTCTGGATTTCCAGTCAATTTCCCCAAGCTGCTTGCAGAAAAAGGTCCCCTGTCAAAAAAGTCGTTGGTCGCTGCATGCCTGCCTTGCTGGTTCAGACTGAATCTGCTTGGATTTCCATTTTACAAGGGGGTAATGGAATAATTGACAATTGTACATGAATCTCATAAGGTTGGGAATTATGAGATTTATGTATGTCAATGGTTGCAATTCCATTATTCCAAGTAGGATTTTCCTATTAGGGTCAATAACAGAATCTTAATTAAATAGTTTGTTTAATTGGTTGTTCATTCTATGGTTCCCCCATTTCGCCGTTGAGTTTCCTGAGTGCCATCAATTCTGGAGGCTTTTGCGCCCCTCATTACCCACAATTAATTAAGTCTTTTTAGGAAGTATTTTAAATCGAGGTCAGCCCTGATGGACCTCACTTTGGAATTCTATTCCAACTCCAAGTCTATTCCCTTTAAAGGCCGCATTTACTAGACTTGTTTTATTTAATTGTGTTTATTTAAGTAAGTTTGGGGGTGCAGATGGCGATGCGATGAGGAGGAGAGGGAAGGGGGTGGAAATGCTGGGATCATTTTGGAGTGGTCTTGCCCTGGCGAGAGGGGATGGAGCCAGAGTGGCCTGAGGCGGCAGAGGCTAGTTGGTCGCACCTCAGCCTGGTGACCCCGAGGCAACAGAGGCTGTAGGGATGCACCTCAGCTTGGAGGCCCGAGGCAACATAGGCTGGTGCACCACACATTGGCCCGGTGTGCCCAGCAAGGCCATCCATTTGGACAGGACCATTCAAAGTTGGTACGGCCACATATGGGGGTGTAGGTTTAAGGCTGGTGGCGGGCTGGGCCTTAGGAGCCCCGTCCATTACAGACATCCTTCCAGTTAGTTATAACTAGTTGAGAAAAGATCCAGCTGTTACTAAAACGTGTGAACAAAAAGTTAGAGAATCCAATCCAAGTAAATAAGTAATTGACCATACTGCCTGGGGTGCAGACAGTGGTCAATACTGGACTGAAGATGAAAATCACCAAGCAATTATATGTCAAAATTGAAGATCCCTGGCAAATATAAAGAACTGAACCTTAGGTAGCTCCAGTAATCCTAATTCCTGATCATGGAGAAATGCTTATCCTATTAACCAATCTGGGAAAAAATATTGAAATTAAGTAAAATCAAGTAGTCTTGTTCACCCAGTTATTCCCTATACCAGAGCTCTCGTTGTTCCACAAATATTTTGAGATTTAAATGAAATAAGATTACTAGATTCATCTGCAAATATTCATACATTAATTGCTTGGGAAAAATTATCAAGAGTAACCAAAGATCAGCAAAATGAAGTATTGGCTTTAATTAAATGATACTGGACTATTTTTACTCAAAATGACCACAATCTATGGTGCACGGAAAATGTATTACATCATATTGACACCGGAGTTCTGCCCCAATTAGAATGAGACCTATTCAAAGATCCCAAGCGGCTGAGGCAGTAGTTGCCAAAGAAATAGAAAAAGCTGTTGGAACTTGGATTGCTTGTGCCTTCATCCAGCCCAGGGGCAAGCCAATATTAATCATCAAAAGAAGGACAGGTCAAACAGGGTTATATGACTATTGCCATCTTAATAAATCCCAAAAAGATCATTATCTCTTGCCACGAATTGATGATGCGTTGATAAGTTAGGCGAGGCTAAATTCTTTTCGGCAATGGACCTCATCATGGGGTATTGTCAGATTGATATGTTGTCTGAGGACCAGAAAAAGTGTGCTATAATAATAGCACAAGGTCTTTACCAACCTACACGGATTTACAGCTTTTGTAGCACCCCTGCAACTTTACAACGAGATATGGATACCATCTTATGTGACCTCTTAATTGCCTGTGTTTGGTCTATCTAGATGACATCAATGTATTTAACGAACATTCACAGAACACTTGCAACACTTATAGGAATTATGTAAGAAACTAGCCGCCACCAATCTTAAAACTAAGCCCCAAAAGTGTCACTCCTTTAATTAGCACTTAGAATAAATGGGCTTTGTTATAAACGCAGAAGGATTACAACCTCAAAAACTATAAGTCCATGCTATTGAGCAGATGTCATCGCCAAAAGTGTTTGTGATATCCAAGTCTTTTTTAGGATGTTTGGTTATTATTGCCGTTCTATTAAGGACTTTGCAAAAATAGCTGATCCATTATCTCATCTGCTTAAGGATCCAAAAAAAAGGGTTCAAATGGAATGAGATGGCTAAGGAGCATTTGACATATTATGGCGATACTTGACAACTATCCAGTACTAGGTATTAAAATACCAATTAACCGTTTATTATACAAGCAGATGACTTACTCATGGCTATAGTTGCCATACTTAGTCAAGTGGATGAACAAGGTTAAGAGCACTCCATGGCTATTTCAGCCGTACCTTAACCAAGGCTGAAAGAAATTATAAATTCACTAAGCTCGAATATCTTGCTTTTATCTACTCTTAAAGGAAAATTTTGTGTTTATATACATTGACGCAATTCAAGGTTGTAACCACTCATGCATCTATCCATTGGTTGTATAACTTAAAAAAACCCGATGGGAGACTAGCATGGTGGGCCTTGAAATTGCAGGCCTATGATTATGAAATTGAACAATGCGCAGAGATAAAAACTAAAATTCTGATGGATTATCTGGACTGCTAGAAATTCTTGCAGTACAAGATTGTGCTCATGACCTATTTTAATGAATGGTAAAAGGAGAGTTGGAAGATGAGCCACCAGAAGTTCAAATGGAGGTATAAATTTCCCATGGAGTGAACAGAACAAAAGAACGGACAGTTATCCAAACTAGTGAATGATAAAAGTCTTCTGTTCCTAAAACCATCCAAATTAACAGAAATAATTTGCGCCACTCACAAAGTCATTGGCCATGATGGCCTCAAGAAAACTTTAGAGCACATTTGCCAATATTTCTATTGAGGATCATTAAAATACAATATAGTAATTGCCTTTCTTGTTTTGAAGAGTGTCAGCACCGCAAACCACACAAAAATGTGGCTGGATATCAGTTAGTGAGACCAGGGGATACCTGGAATACAATATCAATCGATGTCATGAAACCCCAAAGTACAAGCACAGGAGGAATGCCATATACTATTGTCTCAATTAATCACCTGACCAGATGGATTGAAATCAAGCCTATGGTTTGGGTCAATGCAATTAATACTGCGAAATTTATTCTGGATCAAGTTATATATCAGCATGGCTGCCCCCAAGTGATCCTGAATGATAATGGAACAAACTTTACGTCCTTTATCATACCCCAATTGAACAAACTGATGGGTTAAAATGAGTCATATCAGTCCCATATCAGCCAGAGATGAATGGATTAGCTGAGAGAGTGAACGCTACCTTAGCTGCTACGTTACAAAAGCTGGTTGCAGGGAAAACTTCTGCTTGGGCTTTTTACTTGAGTTTGGTGACATTTGCCTATAATATCAGCTACCATTCCTCAACTGGGAAAACACTCTTTGAATTGCTCTACGTAATAAAAACCGCTTTAGTACCAATTCTATACTCAGCATTTGGGTTACTTTGGGGATTAACCCTGACCATTAATTAAATTGATTAGCCGATATTATATTTTTTACAATTCAAGCGTTTGCCAAAACCTTTAAGAAAAGGATCTAGGCTATAAAGTATAATGATAAGAAATGACCACCCATAAAAAGATTCTAAATTGGGGATAAAGTATCCTACTGTCGCATGAATGGTTCAGCCACCAAAATGAGCTAGATGCCTTATGGACTGGTCCATTTAAGTTATTAAAAAAATCAGAAATGGATGCCTATACCTCAAAATTATCTTAGGTGGTCATATAATTAATCAAGTTTATAAAAAATTCTTAAAAAATTAGCACTAAAAATTATAAAAAGAAAAATATATATAAAAACATCAGTAAAAACAAAAAAAAATGAAAAAATAATGAAAAACTATATTATAAACAATTTTTAATTTGTTTCACGCAAAAACTTTGGGCTTATACCCTACTATCATTTGGTAGGGCCAGCTCAGGTTGCAACTGGATCCGCTATAAATAGTCCCTGAGGCGCTAAATTATGCTGGTAGGATCAGGACGGGCTAGAACTAGATCCAATATGAGTAGTACCTAGTAATGATGAAGATCCACTATGCTTGCAAATGGAGAGCCCAACCTGGGGAAGTACAAGTTTTTCATGCTAAGACCAGTGATGATGCCCAAAGTAGTCCTGGTACAGCACAAGGCTGTAGGACCGCGCTCTACAGAGGAGGCAGAAAGAATGGGACAGCTGAACTAATGAGTTGGGTAAGTCCAGTAGATGGGCCTCTGAACTATACTTGTTATTTAAGCTTAAGAAGAAGTAAGAGCCTCTGAAAAACTGTCTCGCTGAGTAATCTGGTCAAGTGGGGGTTTTGGAAATTGGTTGACCATATTATCCATCTCACTTGCTAAATAGCATTCTGAAGGTTGTTAATCAATCTATTATTTGGGGATGGTTTCCAACTAAATTATCAATTGCAATTAACCAAATGATATAATCCAATTATTTGTTATAATTAATGTTTCATTGTGGACCATCCTGTAAGTCTAGAGACCCAACCTCTTGGGCTATATCTGGAAAAGGTCCCTTTTAGTAAGAATAAGGGACCTAATTCCCCTGTGGAGCCCTTTTCTCAACTGAGGACTTGGGTCATGTAGTGGCTGAACATTGGGTCACTGCATTGGCACCAAAAAACCCCACCACAGTACCCCATTTGGCTTCTTCTGCTCTAATTGTAAAGATAAAAGAGGTCTGCAATGAGGTAATACAGGACAGGAGCCTTCAACAGCAGCTTCCCCTCCCTCTGGGCCCCACTCCGCTATCCTTCATATTCTTGGGTAAGAAGGAAATGAGCCTCAAAACTTAGGAAAAGGCTTTTGAGTCAGAAAACTGAGTCCAGGACATGAAATCCAAAATTTCAGGTCTGGGAAAGCCAATCCAAGTCATAAATTTGCTTTTGGGAAATTTTGAAAAACTTTTTTAAAAATATATCTGAATTGACCCTTGGTGGAACCCAATTCAGCTGTTCCTTCAATCTGAGTTAATCCGCTTATGTTTGGATCAGTGAGGGTCCCTCCCTGTTGGATCCAACGCTTATGTTGCCAGAGCTTTACACCCTTTGCATAAGCTGGATGACAAATCCCCAAAACTAGGCTAAGTACCCATGAGTAAGTCAGCTATCGCTGCCCAAGAAAAATGTACCCATGGCCCCCCTTTTCCCACTTCACGTATATAAGGCAACTGCCTCTGTAAGAAGCAGTTGTCAGTCCATTTTTACCTTTGAGTTTTAATAAAACTCATTCTTTCTAAACCCACTCTGTGAGCTCCACCGCTTTTTCCATGATACTTTTACTTAACCCAGCAAAGTATGCTGCGTTCTGCATCCTAGGGCCAATGGTCATCAAGTGGGCCCTCCAAGCCATCAATCCAGTGGCCCACCAAACAGTAATTGCGATTTAGGAACTCACAGCAAGCCTACAACGTCAAACCGCCACTTTGGGAGAGTTCTCAGATCTGTCAAACTCTTCACAATGACCTGGTTTCCATTTGGAACCCAGCAGAACAGCTTCAGGTCTGCCTCCCACTCTATGAAATAAATGGATAATTCATCCTAATCTGCCTCGCCAATCTGCTAGTGGTTCAGCGCAATTTGGGTGGAGTGAGGCCATCTCTTCAAATCGCAATTCTCCGTTTGGAGGTGAGGACTTGCCATCCACACAACCGCGAGGTGGGAACCAGGCACCAAACCATCCGGTCCATTCCGCTGAGGGCCAATCTGGCCCAAATCAATTTAAAAAATTGATTGCCGCACTGGCGATGTACCTGACCTTTCTACCCAACCCATAACCACCCAATGGATGCAAGACGAGGCCCAAGGCCTCCCAATGGTTGGAGCAATTCATTTCTATTTGATTTGCAAAGCTGACCATCAAAGTTTAATTTTGAAAATTTCTATGATTTGAAAATTTTTTCTATGATGAACCAGTCCAAAATGGGTGGGAAAACGAAGCTGAAGGTCAACAACTTCAAACACAGGAGGATTGGTCATCTTTTTGCCTCTCCCACCTTTGGGAGATGCCCCAGCAAGACCTGCGGTTGCCCCATTGCAGCTCATTTGGTTTTCTTATGGGGTCTTTGGTATGGTAATTAACTTCTATTTCCCTCACCAGAATAATAGGGGATCCCTCCTACAACTGCTCAGAACTGCTATGCCCTTGACATTCTGGGCTTCCAATCTGGGTGTGTAACAACCCAGTGGAAGCCCAGTCTTACTTTAATCATCAGATTCCATGACACATCCTCAACAATGTTAAATAAGCATTTTGATGAGGGCTTGATAGCCAATAGTCAAATTGCAAGGGTGGATTGTTCAAGATGAGGCGCTGTATTATTAGGGTAGAATTTTATGAAGCTACTAAAGCGTTTTAACGCTTGTTTCGGCGGTAGTAAGTAGTTATAATCAGGTAACATGGCCCCAGACCATCTGTGTACAGTTCCTATACAAGGGAATGGATGCCAATCCTTGAAATGTTACACTGCTGAGGATTAACTAAGACGAAGGAATTTGCCATCTTTGAGAGTTAATCCTAGGGGTCTGTAGTTTCAGGAGACCAATCAGTTAACTTTTAGAGAAT
Organism: Massospora cicadina; assembly: GCA_022478985.1. Taxonomy (NCBI): domain Eukaryota; kingdom Fungi; phylum Entomophthoromycota; class Entomophthoromycetes; order Entomophthorales; family Entomophthoraceae; genus Massospora; species Massospora cicadina. Next base: position 1,668 of record JAKSZP010018916.1, on the reverse strand, counting down.
TATCTGAAAACTTGTCCGCCTTCTGCCTATAAAAATCCCTAATATTTTTAATAAAAGACAGAGTTCAACTGAAATAAAGTTAATATACTTACTTCCAAACTGAAGATTGAAGGGAATATAGGTCTCTAGTTGTTATTAAATTACAGTTCGCCAGAATGTATTTGTTGCCACTTATTGTGAAGACTCATCCTAATAGTTATCGCCATATAGCTAGTGCTTTTATTAGTTTTCAACCAACATGTGCAGTAAACTATCTATAAGTTTAAAGTAGTTTAAAAAGATGATTTTGGGCTACATGGTTGAGGTGTCTGAGTTTATCAGGCATCACCACTCTGGAAGTTTTTAATTACACTTCCAATGGGTAAGGTTTTCTCTCATAGTTACACTGAGCGGATTCTCCAAAAAAGTGATAAAATTTGATGAAAAATCAGGTTATAATTTGAGCTAATTTTTATTATCAAATAGAGGGGATTTTTATAGGCTTTGTAACAGCTCATAATTTATCAGAGCAATTAATCTCTGCGCTATCAAATCTTCAATCAATTGTTTGGGATGAGATTGATCGTTAACTTTGATAGATTGAGATATATTACTCTCTCCTTCAATGATGCTGGGGGAATTGAGGGAGTGGAATTTTTGGAGACAAGAGAATTTGGCAAAATCCTGACACTTCCCCCTTCAAGATTTGATTGCAGTGGAGGGTGACTTCTTAAAAACCTAGGATGAATATTATTTATCACTATACCAGTATCAACATGAACAATTGAATACTTTAATCCTTTTCAGAATATAACTCAATAGAACCAGGCCAATTAGTTCCTAACTTTTCAGTTTGCCCACCAGTCCAAGAGTGATAGTACATAATGTAATCCCCTATCTGGTATTCAGGTAAGGCAGGTTTATGTTAATTGCTTCTTTGAGTCACTTTTCAAGTGGTTGTTTCAATTGATTTCATTGCTTGATCTTGAAGACAAATAAACTTTGTCAGCCAGATTCCTCGTAATTAAATCAGAGTTTTCTGGAATGCTTTCCTCAAAATAATGTTTGAACACTAGATGGGACTGGAGTATCCCGCCCATATATGCACTTAAAAGGCAACATCTTGTTAATGCAATAATAGCTTATCTGATAAGCAAACAAGGCACTGGGCAAATAAAAAATCCACCAAGTTGGGTCAGTGGATGCCATCATCCTTAGAATCGAGACTAGGGTTCCATTAACTCGTTCAATGGCCCCATTTGTAGATGGATTATATGGGACAACAAATCGCTGAGCAGCGTTAAATATTTAGATAAATCCTGTATAAGTTGTGAGGTGAAGTTAGTCCCATTATCCGACATAAGGACCTTGGGACACCCATATCGTAAAAATGATATGATGACATAGGAATAGCGCTGTAGTCTTATCTGAGGGTGTAGCAATGAAAAATGGCCTCAACCTGGTTAGTTAAATGGTTGACAGCCATAATGATATACTGATATCCATGCAATCCTGAAGGAAAAGGACCTACAACATCAATTCTGACCACCTCATATGCTTTAGTTGGAGGCGTAACTTGATGTTGAAAAGTAGGGTTAGTAGTTTCATGGTGTTTACAAATAAGACATGAGTCAAGGGTCTCTTAGATGAATTCAGTCATGCTGTTCCAATAGTATTGAGTCTTCAACC
>JAKSZP010018915.1:0-62937 GCA_022478985.1 Massospora cicadina | reverse complement strand
CACCCCCACCCTCCCAGAAGTGGTCCATAGATTCCAGTCTCATTTGGTGGACCACTTTCAAGCGTGGATGTTTGGATATCTCCCACCGCTTCGCCGACAGCTGGTCTCCTCCAGGTTCCCAATCTGGTTCATCAAATCAGATCCCTTCCTCCACACATGCTCAATAGTGGCTACGGCCCCTTCACACGTTCTCTCCCCCTCCCCATAAGTGGCGTTCCCGCTGGCAACAAGAGATAGCATCGCTTCTCTGGGGTGCCTCCCCTGGTACTAAGTTTATCTTTCCTGAGTCATATTCAGAAGTGTCCGTCCCATGGTCGGCCTTCCCCACAATAAACTTAAAATTTAAATTCCGCCAATGACACCCTGATAAGTGAACCGAATTACACTGGTGAAAGTATCAGAAATACAAACATGCATATTGTTAAATTGGGCATTCACACATTTCCCATTTGACTCAAAGCCATGATAAGAGTTGCATTGTGGGAGCGCCATAGCTCAAACTAATGTCAAGGCGCATATTAAAAAGATATGGTAATCACCTTATGTCACCAGAAGCAATAATGAGCGAAACCCAGAAGCGGGACCCAGCACAATAGCCCCTGAACATCCAGGTTCAGGGGTAACTGCTGCAAGAATAAGCTCATGCATACAGGAATAAGAGCAAGTGAGTGAATAAGCCAAAGCAGAAATCAGACGCCGTCTGACTAGAGGATACTGAAAAATTCTCTATCAAAACCCCAAATTCCCCATTATTTTACAAAATCCCATTCATTTTATATCTTGCTTTTCCCCTTTAAGTATATAAGAACTCACTTTTTATTCTAATAAAAGACCTTTCTACAGAATTATAAGCTTATTCTTTTTGCTTTAACTTCTGTTTTATCAATTTAATACTCACCAGTATCCAGTCTGGATCGACCAATCTTAAGTAATCGCCACTAACCAGTCTATTATTAACCTGTTTTAAAGGAGACATTAAGTAAAGGAAACCTTGGTGCTGATAACGCCAATGAAGAGGTTGAAAAGGTTACCATTATTTCATGAAGGCCAACTTATGTCAACATTTCTAAATAGTGACAAGGAATTTGTCAAGAACGCAAGAAAGTTAGCCAAGCAATCAATGCGCCAAGGGGTAGCATATGAGGAGAGTCTTCTTAAAGGATGTTGTGATGTCAGAGAAGGTTGTATGATGCCTTAATTTGCGCTGAGTAGATCCCCTGAGCAGCATGTCAGTCTCTAAAATTAGGCAATCAGAAGTCAGCATGCTGACTTTGACCTCTCTTTTTTGAAATTTACTTTCTGTTTCCTTGGTGCGCTGCCTATAAAATTGATACATGGTGTGGTGACGACTTTTGTAGTAAGGGCTTATGGATATGTTTTTCTCCCTTGCATTCATGGCATGCACGCATGGCCATCTGGGGGTTCTCTGAGAGACAGGAATATAATTTACTATAGCAGGAGGAATTTTATTGGAGCCTCCTTAAATTATATAAACGTAGATTTCTATTAAAAACCTATCATATGTAGTTTGACATCAGGCCAAGACTTGAGGGCAGAGGTAACCGCGGTAATGTCACTGTTTAGAGAATTGTAATTAGTAGTGGTCAGCTATTTTACACTACGTAGAATTGTCTAGAGAATTTGACGGGACTTTCCCCTTATTAAGACGGTTCTTACAATGGCCTGATTCTGTATAAAAGGGCTTGATTACTTCCAAACTCCTGATTAAAGAGGCCTTGACCTGCGCCCAGGTCTGACAGTCATATAAGAGATGTCACAAATTCTCATGCCTATCCACCGAGGCAGAAATGGATGTGCTTTATCTTATGCCTGTTAATGGCCTTCTTCATTGCAATCTTATAAAAATTTAAGAATGACATGAGACTCTCCTGACCTAGAATAAATATTCTCCTTGAAGCTGTGTATAAAGCCGGAGCTAGAAGTAGAAGGAAGCGTGTTTAAACCCTCTCATCACTATGGCTCAGCTCAGTGAGCAGTTTCTTCATAAATTCATGAGCTCTTTGTTCCATTTGTCTTCATAGAGTCTCCAAGCCGTCTTTCAATTTGATCCAGAATTAGTTAAGGGCGCTGTATAGGCCTTCTGCTCCATATGAAATTCCAGAGATGAAATCTCAGCTCTGAAGCTTCTGACTAGGATTATATTCTCAGTACAAAATTTGTTACAACCAATTAAGTCGATTATTGGTTACCTTGGTAAACAAATGCATATTCTCCATTTCCTCATTCAGTGCTCTCAAAGTGAGGGTAGGGTCAATAAGACGACATTTAAGAAAGGAAACCACACCCCTGAACTATTTTCTAGATATGCTTTTATATAAAGCTTCAATCTTTGCCAATATTTCGCTTATCCATGGATTGTCCGCACACTCATTGTGTGAGATAGTTGACCAAGGGGGTCCAGGCGGCCCTTTGAGGTCTCATAGCCCTTTTTTCTCCACCTGAGTCTCTAGGCCCGTAGGAATTTTAAGTCCTCAAATCCATCAAAGTCTTCAGCTCCATCAGGGCCTCAAGGCCTTCAGGGACCTTTAAGACCATGAAAACCTTTGGCCCTTGAGCTCATGATGCTGCAGATAGTTCCTGGAATTGTTGTTGCAGTCCATAATCAACGCCTCCAAATGGGTCAGGCGTTGCGCCACGGCTAATTTGAAAAACCTGATTTTTTGGAAGATTTTAAAAGAGGATTTTTGCTTATATTCACATACCTTAGTCAGTATGTCTTGTAAATAATAATTTTGTTTATATTATGTATCTAAATATCAGAATCCAATATGGAGACTGGTAACAAGAATTGTTGATTGGCTTCAATTGTCCTGGATTGCCTCAGGGTTATCTTGAAAAAACTGAAAAAAGCTGTTATATAAAATTTGTAAGGTGAAAGATGATTTTCTGAATTATTCCCAAATGAGGTAACACTCCTGATTATGCATTACTAAAATGAGGAGGTGATGGAGAGATGATAGTACAAAAAAGCGAAAGTAGGTCTCCATCTTATTGGTTGACTCATTAGTAGCCATAGTAGCTGAGCCAAACCTTATACATGTAGGAGGGTACCACCATGGCTTGGAGTGGCTGCATCAGCCTTCAGTCAAATAAATGTTATCCAAGAGCTTCTGAGTGGAAATGATAATTTTGTTGGACTGAGGATAGTAATGTTTACAGCTTGGTATGGGAAAGCTAAACTCAAAGGTGGCCAAGAATTCCAAACTCTTAGGTTATATGCATTATATTTTATATTAAGATGTTAATTCATTTGTTGATACTTCCAACACCATCATAGTGGGAAGATTAATTTCTAGAATTATCTTCTAATTTGTGATTGATGTTTTCTTATAAAAACTTGGGCCCTCAAATATGAGCACCAGTCTCAGATTAACAACTATAATGGAGCCAAATATTTAATTTCTCAGTTCCCCAATGTGTTCAGTTTAGAGATTCTAGCTACCTTAAGGATAGTCTTAGTGATTGAATGGCTCCCAAAGAGTGATGAAACTACTTTACCATAAAATTGTGTTCATTTAATGGCAAACATCCTTGTTCTTAAATGCAAGTTTCTAAAGTTGTGGATAAGCAAGAAATGAAAAAGTATATGCTAATTAGTTAGCAGATTTTTGAACTACCTTATTGGGCAAAATTCCATAATGTTTATAAGTGAGTAGGGACCTTGTAACGTAGAGTGAGCCTGAGCCCTCCTTAATTAGTATTTCCTTTCTCATCTAATCAGTTGGTCAAGCAGTGGTCATAATCCTTTGTTGACGTTCAAGTTTTGTTGCATCCTCATTGTCCTGGTATCCACAGGTTGTGGTTCTGTAATTTGGGATATGGTTACACCCAGGTTGTAAATTGTGGCCCAGTTCAGATTCCACCTTTTAGCGATTTTATAAATCCTATTGATTAGTTCTTGCCTATTTGGGGGCATCAACTCATTTGGATACATATCAATTGTTCAAATGAGGCTAATTTTGGAGGATGCCGTTAAAATTGCCCATTACTAATCTCTAATAGGATTGAATTGTAAGAGATCAAGAGCCTTGTCAATAGGACTTTATTACCTATATTGATACAGTAATTTAGTTGGGCCAATCTCTTTATCTTATCAACCAATGGATTTCTAAGGAGGTGATCCATTCCAAATTGTTTTGCATACAAGTTCACCGATATTAATAGATTGCTTGGTGCTTAAAATATTAATCTTCATGATAGTTTAGTCATTAATACCAATAAAGCATCAATTGGTAAAGCTAATAGTTATATGTCAAGATTTACAAACTAAAAATGAGTCAGAAGCTCCTGGTTAGGGCTTAACCTCTGCAAAAGAAAATTCTGAAAAGGACCCTTTCTAAATTTTTCTAAAATCTATGACACTACCAAAAAATGCTTGAGATTGGGTTAAAATCTCTTAGAGCTTAAAGCTTGAGGACTAGTTTCCACCACTTTTTTTATTAAATTTATATCTTTCATAATTATTGTAGATATATGAACAATCGCTTAAACGCTGCTTTTCTACTTATTTTCCACTCTTTAACCTATATAGCTTATTTTATTGAAGAACTAGCAGAAAAGGCCTAGTGAGACAATCTTCTAAGAAATGATGCTGATTCTATACTACATTTTCTGGTCCAACAGGGGGAAAGGAGGTGTGCCATGCCAAGGGCTGTAGCTGTGGTCACCACCTATAGTGCCAAAGTAGAACAATTGCGTCTACTGAAGGCTTATAAACATAAACCAGTATTTTTAGGCTTGAAACAAGAAGTAATTGTTTAGTATGTCAGACAATTTAGTATAAATTAGATATTTCAAAAAAAGTGATCTAAAATGTCAATTATATTAATTCATGTAATGCTTTATTTCCCATTGTTGGTTGGGGATGAAGTACTGAAAGTGGGTGTTGAGGATTATAAAAATATTCTATATGATTTATGGCCTTATCAATCATGAAAAAGTAGACAGTGAAATTAACACCGTTGAAGAAGGTAATAATCAATTTAGTGAGTCAATTATTGCATCTGAGAAAAGTCACATCAGAAGAAGGATGGCTGATATGGATTAATATAGATCCCTTATAAATTAAACCGGCACTCCTGAGAAAAGTATCTAAATTTCTCTTGTTAAAGTGAATATCCTATCTTAATGTAGCGCAACATTTGTAATGATGGGATACTCAATTGAGACCTAAAGGTATTTTTCACTTATATTTAATAAGAGAGTTCACTTATCTTAAATATATAATTATATTTTAGTAGGAAACAATCTATCTCTTAGAAATCTGTCAGCTCTAAGAAGTTAAGGACGCTACTGAAACTAGTAATTTCATAGTCTTAAAGTATTGCCCATCAGATCAACTGGACAAAATCCAACATTTTTGCTCTTCCTGACATGTCCTTATGAGGCTGCAATTTAAAAATAAAATCTCATAAATTAATTTTACCATAAAAAAATACTATCCTATGATGAGTCAGTTGATGTGTGGTTCAATGTGTAAATCTAACACATAAAGTGATCATGATCTATAAGAATGAGCTTCGTTTTGAGCTTCAGTAAACTTATTCATTTCATGTTCTGATGGCTATATTTATTATATTCGCCTAATAATGTTGCATATCATCAATGCATTTATTAATTCTTTAAATCTGGAGGTCAATTAAGTCAGGTTTAGTCTCACGAAATTCTCTTCTAATATTGCATTTATACTCAATAAACACCATGTGCAGTTCCAAAATAAGGCTTTATCTGACTAAAAAGTACTTTTGATGGTATTTACATCCTACCATACACACACTATATATAATCTTTGGGTGTGCACTAACTGAAAGTAAAATATATATCACTTTACAGAAATCCTAATTACAATTGGCTGAGCTATACAAAAAAGCATCTAACTTTGACTAAGATGATAAGTAAAAATGTATAGATAACAAATACTAATACATGAATTATATGAACAATTAACCTAGATTAACAATGAAGTGTTAGTTACTTTAGAGTGAGAAGCTGCAACAAATTATAACTGATACAACTAATGGCATAATAGGTAGTTAGGCTGTGTCTGAATTTATTGTTAAAGTTAATTAGAAAAATAATAGGTTCTTATGCAGTCCATATTCCTATATTTGTCAAAGAGTTTATAACCTTTCATCACATCTACTTTTCTTTTATCAGTGTAGGGCCCCTGATCCTGAGGGTTCTCTTGGGCCTTTTGAGTGAATGGGACAAGAAGTGAACAATGACATAAAAGATATACTAATCTCCAAGACCAGTCAGACCTCCTAGTGTTCATTTACTCACTACTGGCATTATTGTCACATAAGTCCAGGAGAATAAGTTGGCCCTCCCGGGTCCCAAGGCCACCAAATCTTCCGCATCTACTTCTGCCAATCCGCCTGACTTAATTCAGGGATCCCATATAGAAGAAAAGCCCCAGATTTTGGACTTAAAGTTAATGGACATAGCCAAAAGATGCTGGTAACTCAATAGGGGATCTCCTAAATCCAGATTTTACTCTGGAAGCCCTGCATGAAGGTGTTGAGAATGAAAATTATGTGCGATATTATTATACCACTCAAGATACTTATTTTCTTCCCTCTTTTCAAATTAATCGCCAGAACTCCCAAGTTCTTACCATTGAAAATAGGCAAGCGGATAATCAAAAACTTTTATAATTATTTTAACTAAAGCCTATGTGGAGCATGAAATCAATGGGGTGAGAGTTTATAGAAAAGGACATTTTTGTCTCTAACAGCAGAAAATTTCACTTAAAACTTAAGTTATGGGTTTTCAAAAAGCCCATGTTATCCAGCTGTGACATATTACTAATATCTATCTGCCTTATCCTGTTTTGGTTGGCTTATTTATAAGTAACCTTAATGGATGTTGGAGTTATTGATGTTTTATTAACTATTGTTTAGGGATGTTCATATATGAGACATTAATTTAGTATAATTTGAGAATTGAGTCCAATCATGACATTTATTGACTTGTTGGGAATGATTGCCAACAATGTTTGTAAGGAGATATTATTGGTCTAATAATTAACAATTAACTTTTTTATGCGGATCAAATGGGATATGTCACCACCAACAAGGATGTTTTCAGAGTTAAACAAGCGTTGACAAAAACTTTTCTTGGCAGCAACTTGAAAGTTATCTTGAGTGATGCAGCCTGCTTTAAAAAGTGATTTGTCACATTACCTAAACAGGCTGCAAGCTTTGAAAGGCTAAACTAATGGGGTTAGAGAAAGGTGTTAGGAAGACGCGATTTTGTAATCTGACCCATGGAGGGTTGTAATCTAATTGTTGGTGGTTAACAACTAGGAGCTATAAATTATTCATTGTTTGATGTGACTCTTTAGAGTTAATTTCATCAGTGAGGAATGTCATTTTCATTGGGGTGCCAATAAAAGAGTTGAGCACCAACTCACTATCCAAACCCCATGTTTTAGTAGATAAAGACAGACAAAATTTAGATATTGATACATTTTGAATTTTTCTTTTGTGGAAGAGATAAATGAATTGTTTTATTTATTTATTTTTATTTTAGGTTCTCTTTTGTAATAGTTGAAGGGATATTTTCCATATCTAGTTTGCTCCCAAATTAACTGAAGTGAGGTCGTCAGTACCTTCCTGTAAGAGGATACCATAGTGGGTTGAAACTACTTGTAGAGAAAAGACTCCCCTGTATAGTTATTTTCATACAGCTATAACTCTCCCCATTTTTAAAAAATTAGTTGCACGAACCTGTACAGTAAATGAAAAGTTTACATCAGCTCAACATACTCAAGTCTGAAATTGTCAGAGTTTTATCAGTTTACCAACTTATCTGTTCATGTTCTGGTACTAAACCAAAATTTACTTAAACTCTTGTTCAAGGAGAAGTATGGTCCAAGATAATAAGTAATCAGACCGTCCTTTATGTCCTTTAAAGTGCAATAAAGAGTCTCTCAGATTGGCAAAAGGCAAAAAGTTCCCTAATAAAACCTTAGTTTTAAAGGTAAATATGTTGCACCTCATGGTTGATATTATGTTGCCCATATAAAGACTTCTTTCATAAAAAAGCTTGGAAGCGAACAAATGCTCACCAATGAAAACAGAAACTTTTGAATCAAACTTTTATGTAAGTAACTATTACAAGACTTTACTATTTGGTTTTATCATAAGGCAAAAACCCTGGGTCTTGTAATCACATCACAATAGATAATGCCATTAAGCTGTGATTAATGCCTTCAATTTATACTCAGAACTACTACATTTGAATTTTTAATAGAGAATTTTACTTTTATTTATGGTATTGTGAGGCCCCTATGGAAATTCCTAACGCACTAGTGAATCAAATCTTCAATATCCAGATCTCACCCCATATCCATTCCATAACATAAAAAAACCTTAATGAAAAAAGAATCATATAGTTAATTGTTCTATGCAGTCTCCAGTAGAGGTTGATCTGGAAGAAACAAAGTGAGGAGTCAAAAGAGTAGGATCAGCGTAGAGCTGAAACTCCTTGTGCTAGTGATCATTCTTCGCCATATATTTATGTTGCACGCTTTAATAAGGAGTGCTTTGTAGTGTAAGCTGAAGTCAATATTGTTGTACCTTACCAACTAATTATATATTTTAGTTCTTATTATTCCTCTCAATATATTAGTTTTTAAACCAAAACTACAATTTCCCTCAACATTTGTCAACAAGTAAAGTCTCCATTCATCTTTGGGATTAATGTAATTTAAGTCTATTTGTTACATAAGATAAAAGTGCTAGCCATTATCATTAAGGCTCCCCAATTAACATGATCTACTTGCAACTCATAAAAAAGATGTGAATAGCCACAAAAGTAGACCACTAGAGGAATATGGGACAGCAGATAATTCCTATACCAGATTAATAGGGGCTTACTTGTTGTTACCTATGTGCTTTGTGATAATATCGTCTAAGCTATTGCAGTAGTTCTTGCCAACAACAGTGTTGTGAAATTCTCGTCTATAGGGGAATACTTGAAAATAAAAAGCCCTCCTGAAACCCTCATTACAATTTGTCTAATACTGGTACTGATGAATTAGCTGAACAGATCAAAGATTAAGTCCCAACTGACATGGTTAGCAATCAAAGATAATTTTGAAAATTTGAAGCTCCTTTTATATGATTTTAAGTCCTAATTTTCTGACAACGGAGGTCATTATATACCCCCTGACCGCCATGAAAATTTTAAAGCTTGCCAGTATGACGTCAGAAGGAATGCAAGTATAAATACCAGTCCCAATGACTAGGCACACAGAGTCTAATACAAGCCTTGGAGAATTCCCTTTTTTACCATAGGTTTAAATGCCAATGATGGGAAATTAACGTAACCTATCTAAAGAAAGAGTCCCCATTTATATATAGCTTAGCGATAAAAATATTACCAAAATTAGAAGCCAAACTAGTTTTGCAAACTCTATTGATTTTGACAACTGATTTACCCATGCATATACAATAGCCACAAGGGTTTGAGAACATCAGGAGCAGAAAGCAGTAGCCATGAATTCACAAGCAGGCCAGAGATCCATATAATTTAAAAAAGGAAGCCCAGAAGTCCCATAGGATCAAGGAATTGGACTTCACTGGGCCAGAAACCAAACAACAAATGCAAAATTGACTTGTGAGAAAAACTTAATTTGATATAAAACAATTCTTACTCCAAACACCCCATGTTTGTACAAATACTATATAATTTTTTCCACTGTCATATCAATAAAGTAACATACTTTACAGAATCTGTCTTTATTCTTTTCATTTTTATTTGATGCCAATAATGACAAATATAGATTTATTAGATTAAGTTTGGACTTAACCTTCTTCTTTTCAGCAGAGTTTGATAGTTCTGTGTGCTCAGGAGCATCCTGTTATGTTTAATTCCAAGGCATCACATACTTGAATAAGATTGAAACCATAGGAAAATTCCCATAAATATAATAACTAGACCCTCAAATTCTCCTGATGGCGCACCCCGTGAACAATAAAATTATATTTATTAAAGGTCGCTCACCCCCTTTCATCAGCACCCCCTGAGAAAGCGGCAACTTTGGTAATAAACGGGACTCACTACAGGGAGCATCACTAAGTGATTCTGGAGTGTTCTACAACAATACCATGGAATTGTACTATAAAGCTAAAGTTTCAGTATATTGACATTGGAGATTATATACAGGTTTGATTAACGAATTGATTATGCATATAAATAGTTTGACTTCTTAGCTAAGAGAGTCAGATCATTATTAGCACATGAAAGAACTAAGGAGGTGGATATGATTCAAATGAGAGAAGTTGGTGTTCTTGGAGACAGTAACAATGAAACTGCACAGAGACTAACCTCAGTTTTTACCAAGCTGGAAAGCCATGAAAATCAGTTGGATTACGTGAAGCAGGACGTGGACACCATGTAAGTGCAACGTCTAACACCTCTCAAACAAAAAATACAATTGGATAACGTACTACCATTGCATACAAACCAGCGATATTGATACAACAATGCATCATATTGAACCTGAAGGAGATCCCAATTTTCGCCACAAACTTCAAGACTAACTTCAATTATTGATAGAGAACTATAGCTAGATCACTTATGATGTAAAACAGCATGGACACGATCAGTGACAAACAGATAGCTCGCCATGAACAAGAATTATGAACCAAGAAGCACAAGAAGAGCTTGAAGCTACACCTCGCCCATCACTCTTGAGCTGAAGTTAAAGAGATCATCATTTACGAGTTCAGAAGTGCACAGGACGTTCAGAATATGAAGCAAGAATTTCCCACCATGAGAATGAGGAAGTATGAATTAATTGCGGACTATGCAAACCAGTTTTACTTCAAGGCCCAACAGCTTTATAAGACTAGCTTTGGATATAGTTACTGCAAATACCATCTTGCATAGTTTTTTGAAATCACACCTTAAACTCCTCATGGACATGACCTTGGACACAAAACACGCTGAATCTCTGAAGGCCATTAAGGAGGCCTTTATTGGCATTAAAGCCGCATATAAGATGGAGTCAAGGCACCATAACCATCAGCAACTTCGCCCTGATAAAAAGCCATTTAAATTTCTCAAAGTCTTAACGATAAACCAAAGGAGAAGGCCAATCCACCCAGTTGAATGGAATTACCAAAGGTATTCCAGGTTTAATTATAATAATATTCAACAATAAGGGAAACTTTGGAGAAGTTGTACCAAACTAATGAAAGAAAAGATTTTTAATTAAAAAAGTTATAGGCAATAGTTAATTGGGTTGTACACCACACCAACAGATTCGTTGAAGAGGAGCCTGAGTTACAGGTTGATTTAGGGTACTATGTCATTAGAGCTTCAAGTAAATTGGTGTGCCCACCTACCTTAGATCTATCCAAGCGAAATTTGAGCTTTACCAAACAAACTTACTTGGATCAAGCTTCAGAGCCCACTCAGATCATTGACAATATCACGGATGGAAAGAATCTCATGGACACCATGATAAAAATTTCTTATTTGAAGATCTTGAGTCACCTAAGGCTTGCAAAGAGTCCTTAATTCCTAAGAAATTAAAAAGTATTTATTCAGTAAGTACATGCCATCCTTACCGCGGTCATGATTATAAAAATAGCACTATGAAAGTAGAAATCAACATACATAAAATCAAAATTTTAGCAATACTGATATTAATGATTCATTTACACTATGATTCCAAGCTCATAAAATAGAATGAAGTCATACCTGGATATGGATTACCAGGCCAAGAATAGAACATCCGGGCCTGTGTCAACCTAAGCACTAGGAGAATATTCTGAAAAACCCTTGAACTTTGGGCAATGTCTTGTCTTCCCTGGCTGTGGTGCTTGAAGACAACATCATGATTTACTCATAGAAACGCAGCACCTAATTGATTTTGAAGGAATCATTAATTTCAACTAGAGTTCATTATGTTTCCTCAACTAACAGATGCACTTATTGTAGAACAAAGAGAATAAAAAGCGGAAGAATTGAGTATTCCTGGGTGATACAGAGCAATTCATCTAAGGTTAGCTATATCATGAAGCTGAAGGGAACGAAGCAGATATTACTGACTGTAGATGAAGAGTCCGGTTTGCCCTTGTAAGCAAGCAAAGAGATAGACCTACTGCCTGGAGAACAGAAAGTCATATTGGTCAACATCAGTAATGATATTACTGAACGGATGATGCTTGAATTATAATGTCACAAAGGAGGCAAAAGAACAGGAACCTAGAGTGATGTCTGGATTCTACAAATCTACTCACCAAGGAAAAGTCAAAATACTCCTTGGAAACATTGTTAAGGACCTTGTCAAGATCAAGGAGGGACAAACTGTTGCAAAAGTGAAGATGTACTGCTATGCTGACGGTGAGTCAGTTTATGCCATCGCCGCCATCAAAAAAATTGGGTTGCAAGAGCAATTACACAGGAGGAACGCGAACTTAATGATTTCTTGGGCTATTACTTAGATATCTTAAGCAGCGAACCTAATGATTATAGCTTGTGCAATAGTAAAGTTCAAGTGATTAACACTGGGAGCTCCAGACCCTTCAGATCAAGGCCTTATTGCCATTTAAAAGAGAAAAGAAGAAATCATTACAAGTAATTAAAGTTACATTTGAATGCAGGCTTGGTAGGTCCTAATAAGAGGCCCTGGGGGTCGCACCTTCTGCTAGTGAGAAAGAAGGATGGGAATTACCACATAGTCAGGGATTATCAAAGATTAACACCAGACGAAGTTTTATTATTATTCCCTACCGCACATCATCAATTACATGGGGCATATTGAAATATAGCGCTACTTTTCAGCCATAGTTCTGAAAATTGTATATTGTCAGATGAAACTACCACCAGAAGACTAGTAGAAGTGTGCGTTTATCACCATTCAAGGTTGATTATTCTTCTTGTATTCCTCATGGGTTGTACAACTACTCATCTATGCTATAATGAGTAATAAACTAGATTCTCAGAGATCTAAAGATGTCAATTGTGCACGTTTTTAAATAATATTATGATGTTTAGCAGGACGTTTAAGTAACACATGACACACCTGAAGGAGGTTTTTACCTGCTTAAGAGAGAACAACTTCAAGCTTAAGAGAGCAAGTGCTTGTTTTTAGAAAGCCATCTGGAATTCCTCGTCTATGAAGTGAATTGAAGAGTAATCAAGCCTCACGAAGGGAAGGTTGAAGCTATCAACAATATGAGTTCCCCAAGCGCATGAAAGACGTACATGGTTTCTTAACATGGTGGTTTACTACTACCAATTAATGCCAAACTTAATGGGTATTGCCAATTTAATAACATACTTAATCAACAAGAGAGTACTACTCAGTTGGAGACAAAGGTAATAAGATGCCTTAAAACAGCTCAAGAAAAATTCTATTGAAGCCAATATCTGTTTCTAAACAGATTTTTCAGAAACCTACTGCGTTTATACATATGCCAGAGATGTGGGCATGGGCGCCATTTTAGCACAGTTGGTTAAAAAAAGTAGATCACCAAATAGAGTCTACTTGAAGACATTTACTAGATCAGAACGCAAGTGTGTAGCAGTAATCAGAGCAGTATGCCACTTCCAACCCTACTTTTACAGAGCGCACTTCATGGTAATTAATATACCCTTTGAGATGATTGATGACCACGAAGAATAAAGGCGTAAGGCTAGAAGATTAGTGTTTATCTAAATGGCTACAATTTTAGATTCTACAACAGGCAGGATAGAAGCAACCAAATTCAGATGGCATGTTACAGTTGCCCATCTTTTATTTGCAACCCCATAATTATAACATGACATATGAGATTATAGGAAAGTCTGAATAGGCTTGAAAAGAAGAGGAAGATGTATAAAAAGCTATTGAGCTGTTCCAGAGCAACAGACTTAGGAATGGAAAGCTGGAGAAACAAGTACAAAATAAATGGCTATAACATGTGAGCCAAGCAAAAAAATCACTAGTCATAAAAGGACACCGCCAAGTAGGCCACGGATGGTTATAGAAGACATACACGCATCTCAAGAAGAGATTAAACTGGGAGGCCGTTTTTGATGATTTAGTTAGGCTCTGTAGATCTGCACTGAATGCGCCCAATACAAGCCTCTCCTAAAGAAGTTTAATTTCAGCTTGTCACTTCAGGTGCACTCTTTCACAACGTCTCTTTAATGTTGCTGAACCATTATAAAAGACATCTATTGGTAATCAGTTTTTTGTAGAGATAGATCACTTTAGTAAGTGTACGGAAGCAAGTGCGTCAAGCGTTTACAATGTTAGTTACCATGAGAATCTATTAACGCCAGGTCATTACATGCCACAGATGTCCTTAAATACTCCTTTTTAATAATGGAAGGAACATTATTTCAGATGTTTTAAGAAATCTGATTGACAGTAAAAGCCAAACAGCAGTTCACCGCGTCATATAAATCATCTGTCAAAGGTAGCATGTAAGAGTCAATGGGCCCACTCATCATTTTAAAGAAGATTTCTTTCATCCACAGATCCAAATAAGACACCTTATTGCCATCAGCCTTGTTTGCTTATCATTTAATCTACCACAGGACTAATGACAGGCCTCCATCCAAGGTGCTATATGGAGGAGAAGTTATATTACCAAACTTTTTAGCTCCAGTGATGGACATGGGAAGGAAGAATTTGCCTTTCAGAAGATACCACTAAGAGATAGTGGAGGACTTAATCAAGATTTAGCTTACTGTCAGCAACACTTTCATGATGTCATCGAAGGGGAGTACCAAAAAGAATTATCAAAGACCCAAGTTGCCCATATTTGAGGTGAGACAGAAAGTGATGTTCTAATATAAGCGTAGAAGACAACCTGAAAGTTACAGGGCATCTAAACGGGACCTGAAACTGTTGCAATGAGAAGAGGTTTAAGTACTATATCAAGGATGGAACTACCAATTCCACTTACAACTAAGTCCACACACGGATCTTTTAGTATTTCCCTAGGTCTTTTCTTGGGGACAGTAATATTGTGAAATGCTTAAGTATAGAGGATAATTCCTCAACCTATGAAAAACCTTCTCTTAAAAACCCCCATTCCAATCCTTCTAATTATGGTACTAATGTATTAGCTGACCATATCAAAAAATTAAGACCAACAGACTTTGCCAGCAATCAAAGAGATTTTCAAAAATCTAAAGACTCTTTTATAGGCTATTATGCCTATAATTCCTGACAATGAAGGTCATTATATACCCTCCAACCGTTATAAAAATTTTATAGCTTGTCAACATGATGTTAGGAATATATTTCTTTTCTTTCTCGTTGCAAACACTTTTGCAACCTATTAAATTCAAGACTAAATCTAGTTTGATAATCTCACAAAGGAGATTAGTCTGCGCCCATGTTTGGGAGCAGTTGGGCAAGAAAGGCAAGAGGAGCAGGCGGAAGGCCCACGGCCTCTAATGTTCAAAAACGCCCCAGAGAATCCGGCGGAATAGACAAAAATCTCAAAAAACTGGCGGTCACAATTTCCCCAGAGATACTCGTGTGGCAAGCACAATGCAACTAGTACATCAACACGCCACACTCTCAGCCACTTTCATCGGTGGAATTTGGAGTCCATGTGTATCTGGACATCCAAAAACGGCCTTATGGGAAAAATTTTGTGAAGATGTACACAAAATTTTCCTGACTGCGGTGTATGTTGTACCACACTCCATGTTGCGCGGTTAGCTGGATAAAGGTTTTGAAAGCAAAATAGCAGCAGACAAGGCTGCAGCGGTGCGCATAGTGGTCAACCTCCCCAAAGGGCAATGGGTCATCAAAACCAAACGCACCAGATATACAAAATCAAACCAAATTTTCCTCACATTTGACTTTTTGCCTACTACGGTAAAACGTGACATTTTGGAGCAACACCTGAAAGATGGTCTCACCATATATGGCGAAATACAATTTTTCAAAATGCAACGTTTCACGCTGATGCCACACCTGTGCACTGGCAAAGCCATCGCAGTTCTGACCTAACTGAGGAGATCATGAAGGACCTAAGCCAGATCCCGCACTCCACCTTTATTGACATTGTAGGGCATACCACCCACCCATTCCGGGTAACCGTGGACAGCGCGCCCCCCATTTGCACTCACTGTGATGCGTTTGGCCATAAGGCGCATGCATGCCCCATCAAGGAGGGCGTCACATTCCAAGAGCACCCCTCGGCGGCCATAGCCAGTGGAGAGGCGCACTATGAACCAACTGCAAGCACCAAGGAGGCTTTCCCGTGGGGAGCACAAGGCTGCTACCTATTGGTAAAGCCCATCTCCCCGCAGGAGTGGAAGAAGGCCAATCAGGCCCATAGGGCCGCGGCCAAGGAAGCGGCTAAGGCCACCAACACCATCCCACACTCACAACGCCAGGAGGACATGGAGACCTTCATGGTGGAAGTGACTCGGGAATCCATCACCCAATCAGATTGGGAGGCCCATGCTGAGTGGGCCACTCAATCTGAGGATCCAATGGGAGATTTGATCTCACCCAATTGCTGCACCCAAGCTCCAGTCAAAACTGACTTGGGACCTATCCCAACTGAAAATTTTTTTTTGCCCCACTCGATGGTGCACCAAACTTATCTGCACTGCAAAAAATTCGTCTGACGTTGGGAAAACAAAAAGTGAAGGCCAAAGCCAACCTGACTCTTTCTGCAAAAATTAACAAAAACCCCGATAGCGTTGCTGCTAACACCCGTGCTGCTGTGAAAGCCCATGGGGACCTTGAAGAGGCTGGTGGGCCTGGGGGCCCACCCCCTCATACCTAAGGTGCGATGGGGGAAACCTTCACTCTAGGGATGCTGAATATCGCTGGACTCAAGGCCTCCCTATCCCGGGCTAGGAAACTGAGTTTTTTACAAAACAATTTGTCCGTGGATATCCTGGCCATCCAGGAGTCCCACTGTCCACAAGGTTCCGAGGAAGCTTGGAAAACAATGCTCCTCCCATCCCTATCCTTTTGGTCGAAGCACTGTGGGGTTCTAATTCAGAAAAATAATTTTTTCAAATTCACATCCTCAGAAACATTCCTAAATGGCTGAGTACTCATCGTCATTTTCTTGTGGGCTGACGTTGCACACGCAATCATTAACATCTATGCCCCAAATGATGCACATGAGCGTCGGGAATTTTTCTCATCAGTCAAATCCCTCCCACTACCCCCTAATTCTTTCCTAGTTGGTGACATGAACTGTTGGCTAACCTCACCAATGGACCGGTGGCCGCCCTCACCCCACGCCCCACAGGGCCACGTAGAACTATGCGTTCTAAAAGCCACCCTTGGGTTAATGGATGCGCTGCCGCGACATGCCCCACTGCTCAAAAACATGATGCATCCCCACATCCACAATGGCCAATTAAGGTCTATGACCTGCATCAACCTTATTCTAACGCCAGCGAAATTCCGACCCCACATCTCCCACTTCAAAACAACAAAAATGGAATTCTCTGACCACCAACTGGTCTCAATAACATACCACTTACCTGTCACAGTTGCAAAGGCCCCACATTGGTGCAAAATCCGCCCCCCCAAGCTCGCGTCACCAGGATTTTCCACGTGGGTGGAAGAGGCAACTTTGGATAAATCGTTTGTTGCACCATTTTGTGCAGACCCCATTTCCACATAGGCAACTTTCAAAGAAGACACCATCTGCCACTATTGCCATCTCTCCTCCAGACGCTCATGAGCCACATTGGCGGTCATCTCGCGCGCTCTGGCGGAATTGGCCCACTTGGAGTCCAATATTCCAGCCACAGGATACAGCCCTGCATGGGGCCTGAAGTGGGCAGAGGCAGCCGCCCACCTCAACGCACTCAAAAGGCAACACAAACATCAGGTTTGTGCCCAATACAGGGCCACATGCATCACTAAAGGTGACAAGTGCACCGCATACTTCTTTAAAAAAAAATTTGCACCACGCCAGAGTGTGGCCTGCACACAGGTGCAAAGATTGAATAATTCCATTGTGGACACACCGGCTGAAGTGGCAATCAAAAAGCAAAGATATTACTCCAAGTTATACCGAGCCAAACCAATTCAGCTGGTTGAAATGGCGGAATTTCTTGACCGAGCTCATATCTGCACCATTTTCTGATACCCAGAAATAATGAATTTAATTACTCCAAATGAATTATGGACAGCCATTCGCGGTGCGCCAAACCAAATATGCCCAGGCCCAGATGGCATTCCATATGAGTTCTACAAAACTATTTCAAATATATATCCCCATTGCTGCTAGCCTCACTTAACCAAAGCCTGTTGGAAACGCGCCTCCTACCAGGAGGACATGAGGCCTTTACTGTCACACTCTTCAAGAAAGGGGATAAGCTTGACTTAGCCAACTGGCGCCCCATTTCTCTAACAAACACAGACACCAAAATTTTAACAAAAATCATGGCTAACCGTTTAGGGACTGTAGCATTTGCCACCATCTCCCCAGAACAATTCGGTTTCATCTCCAGAAGGTCGATTTGGGATAACATGCACTATGTGGCTAATGTATGTCAGTCCACAACCTCTGGGGCACTTGTATTCTTGGACCAACAAAAGGCCTATGATAGAGTAAACTGGGAATACCTAAGGCCTGCCTTCATCAATTCCGCCTACCCCCCGCTTCATAAACTGGCTGATGCTGCTCACAGAATCTGCAACAATGGCAGTGCGTGGCCCAGGCTTCCTAACGGAAGTAGTCCGCCCTCAAAGGGGCCTGCAACAAGGGGACTCCCTCAGCCCACTCTTATACAACTTCAGCCTTGACCCACTACTGTGAAATGTGAATGCCCAACTCACTGGGGTCCATGTGCCAGGCCAAACCCCAGTCAAGATGATGACATTTGCAGATGATTGCGTGGTGGGGGTGTCTAATAACAAAGATTCACGCGCGCTTGAAGCCCTCATTCAGGAATATTCCCGGGTAAGCAACGCGGCACTGAACACCTCCAAAACCGAAATCATCCTCCTTGGTCGGTTTCAGAACTGCTGGGCCCCAGCAATTAGTTCCCAACCCGGCCCATCTGCTCGCCCACATCCACGCCTTACTAACTCAACACACACCGCTCCACTGGTGCTCCCCTTCGTGCCACGTCCTACCATAGGACTGGTGCGCCATCTGGGCGTGTGGATGGAGGCAGGCGGATATGCGTCAGCAGTAATGGAGTACCATATACTGGACAACGTGACGAAAAAATCGCCTCTCTCAGAGCCCACCCTACTACTCTCACTGGCAGGGTTGTTCTTGCCAACTCTATGCTCCTATCCAAAGTCTGGTTCGGAGCCCACGCCATCCTCTTCTCCCCAAGCTTCTTCAAATCCCTGTATGCTTTGCTGCAAGGATGGCTTTGGTCAGGCCGCCCTCCACCAGTACGGCTAGAGGTCATGTTTGGCACTCATCATTAAGGTGGCATGGGCCTGCTTGACTTCAAAGCCCATTCTGCCAAGATCCTGGGCACCTGGATCGCGGCTGTCACCGCTCCTACACTCCCATCCCAACACTGGTCCCGCGCAGCCCGCTCCAACTTCTCCCGAGCCTTGGGCCTCAACAATCGATCAAACCCCCACTCCCTGATGAAATACCTCGCATCACACACATTGGCCACAGGTCCTCACGAGACTAAAACCCACTACAAACGAATCCTACTCTCCATGCGAAGCGCAGAGTGGAGAATTTGTATTAGTGGACATACAACCCAAAGAGGCCGCCCCTCTCCTCAGTTCACACAAGAGGTACAGGGGCTACCAATCCATGATGGCATGATCCACATTCGACCCCAAGTCCTATCCAGGGTGGACTACCTGGACATGATGGACATCCCTTATTCCACTGAGACCCAAAAGACTATCTGGAAATATGCACACCATCCTCTGTTGCAGCCTCAAGTCCGCTCCCATGTGTGGCGCTGCCTGAGGCGGGTGTATCGTACAGCTGAGCACTCTAATGCTTTACACTCATCCTGTGTCATGTGTGGCCAGTATGGAACGCTGTTCCACCGCCTGGAGAAGTGCCCCACTCCTAAAGTGATATGGCGCGAAGTCCAACGTCTGCTGGGCCAGGATCAAACTCATCCCTTCAGTCTGTCAAGAGATATGTTTGCTTCATCAATGGCCTCCCCCCTTCCACCCTCCCTCCGTGCTCTGGTAGTTGCAATCGCCATGTGGACTATCCACACGATTGTCTTGGATGCCATCGCTGGCTCCATCCCTACCCTCCCAGATGCTGTCCACAGATTCCAGTCTCATTAGGTGGACCACTTTCAAGCATGGATGTTTGGATATCTCCCACCGCGTTGCCGACAGCTGGTCTCCTCCTGGTCCCAGCCTGGTTCATCAAATCAGACCCCTTCCTCCACACGTGCTCAATAGTGGCTACGGCCCCTTCACACGTTCCCTCCCCCTCCACATAAGTGGCATTCCCGCTGGCAACAAGAGATAGCATCGCTTCTCTGGGGTGCCTCCCCTGGTACTAAGTTTATCTTTCCTGAGTCATATTCAGAAGTGTCCATCCCATGGTCAGCCTTCCCCGCAATAAATTTAAATTTAAATTTAAACATGACGTTAGGAAACTGCAAGTATAAATAATGGGCAAATTGACTATGTGCATAATTGTTGGGATTATATGACCATCTCATCCAACTCAACCAGATTATGACAAATCTGCTTTTTCCACTAGGTGACTTGCCTTAGTGGATGAGATATCATGATAATATGATAACTATTATTAACATTTAGTGCTAAAAGATAATTAAGTAATCCGCCAGTATTCAATCCTGCCTGGACTTAATTCCACCATATTGGTAATAATTCATTGAGGATGATCACCAACAGGTTTAATTTACTACATATTTTGATTGCCAATTTATTATTGGTGATTTTAATTATAATAGGTCTCAAGGTTTTCATCAATTGACCTAAAGATTTTTACTAGTCGCTGAAGTATTGACAACTCTTCTAGTAGCAAATCGCTTGTTATCTTAATTGGTTTATCCACTGATGTTACAATACTAGTAGACGACAAAACCCAATAGAGGAGGAAAAATCTGCAGAGGTTGCAACTTAGAAGGTAATTCATCAGCGGCAGCAGCCATCTCCATAGGGCGGTGCCAATATGATAGTTGGTCTCTGGATTCCCTTAAATTCCCTTGACCTTAAATGAAATAATGCAGACTAAGAAAGTAAAGGCTTGATTATATTACTGTTATAAATGTGCTTTATATTTTCTATAAGTGTTAGAATTGAAGGATTGGATATCCTTAAGTTAAATATTGCTTGTGAGGTTCTCCTTGACTCCTGTGAGAAGGAAGAGTTGAAGGGTAGAATTCCATTGTTGTTGGAAGAGTTAGAAGAATACATTCTAGGGACAGAAGGCATAGCGCTAGCACCAGTTTAGCGTTGAGGGCAACTAACTAAGGTGTTCCTGGTAATCTCAACAAGGACAATAGTCTTCATACTATTGTCAACTGAGTTAATCTTTTAATAATCTGGTTTAAAGCGCAAAACAGAAATTGCCTAGAAACATGAGAGCTTAAGTGAGCAGCTCAAAAGGTTACAATAATGTCACAGACAACGCTTCAGAGTATCCCCTTATATTCTTGGGTTTGATTGCTGATGATGAGAGAATTACTGAAACCCTATCTAAAGAGAGTTTCTTCAATTTTATGAAGCTTAGTAATGCGAATATTACAAAAAATTGAATTCAAATTAATATTTTAAACTCCATTGATTGATACAACCTATGTATCCAAGCATCTGCAAGAGCCACAAGGGTCACAAGACAACAAGAGCACACATAGCAGTAGCCGCGCATTCACAAGCAGGACAGAGCTCCATATAATTTGAGCACAAATCCCAGAAGCCCATAGGATCAAAAAGCTAAACTCCGCTAAGCCTGAAACCAAGCAGCAGATGCACAATTGCCTTATAAAAAATATTAATCTAATGTAGATAAATAACTCAAACACCAAATTACAAAACATTATACATAATTTTTTCCATAGTCATATCAAAAAAGTAACATATTTTACAGAATCTGCCTTTATTATTGTCGTTTTTATCCTGTGCTGATAACGCCAATATAGTCATATAGCAAAAGGTTTTACTTAGACTTCCTGTTATCAGCTGAGGTATAAAGTTATGTTGAGCTCAGGAGCAGCCCTTTTATGTTTAACTCCAAGGCATCAACATATTGAATATGCTTGTAAACATGAGAAAAGTCCCACAAACAAAAGAACTAAACCCTCCAATTCTCCTGATGGCGCACCCTAATCACAAAAACTAATATATCTAAAATGTATCACCCTCCTTCATCAGCACCCCCTGAGCAAGTGGGCCACTTTGCAATAAACTATGTTCTCCTCTTTAGGACGCAACTTTGGTTAAATTAATTTGAAGATTAGTCATAAGGATAATTATTCCTCATTATTTGGCTTCCTAGTACCGCTTATACTACAAGATGTTTGTTTGGAAAAAGGAAGCTTAAGTGTTGTGCCTAAATATTGAAGGATGCAAAATCTATTCCTATACTTAGATATAAGATCCTTAGTCCAAAATCCACGCTTTTGACATCATCTCTGTGCGCCAAATAAGGAATGCTACTGTATCAAGTGCGCCCCTTAAGTATTCCTTATGATTCACAATTCTTAGCCAACGCCATAATTCAGGCTCTTCCAGATAACTACATTTTTTAGGTATCAGGAATTTTCAGTATTGCTTATAATCCTTAAACTGCCTCATAATCCTATAACCCCTCCTACAATGGATTCATGTCTGTAATATTGGCCAATTTTACAACCAGCCTATTTTTATATTTTTAAAAGTTCCCTTTGCATATGTGTGGCCTACTTTAAAATATAAACTACTTTTTTAGTACTAGATGGTCCATCAACTACTTTAATTTATGGATTTTGAAAACTTTGGGAAGTGGACTTGGAAGAAACCCCTACCATTGCTCAAGTGGGAGTGAATTATGGTCAGATGTTTACCCTGAGAAGAAACAATTAGCTGTTACCTTCATTTAAAAATGTGTGGACATATTCTCTAATGACCTTGAAGAAATATGGATTGATGAAAGATGTCTAACTCGACGTGAAAGGTTGAGATGCTTATTAAATACAAGCTCAACCATATTGTAAATCTCAAAGTCAAGGAAGCTTAAGTGGCACTAGAGCTGAAGAAACTACTAGAGGCCGTGTTATACTAAACTTTTATAAATCCCATGAGCATCTACCCTCATCTTGATCTATAATAAGGATGGTAATCATCGCACTATTATAGTCTATTGTCTTCTTATTGAATAACCCAAAAGGAAGGCTATTCATTAGCTAGGATAGAATTCCCTTTGTCTTCTATAGAATCTCAGTTATTTTTAGCCATGAACTTTCCCAGTGGGGACTGGTAGACAAGAAGGCTTTAGAAGAATGGAAGAATTGTGCCCTGATATAAGGAAAGGGACTGTTTATCTCACTCAAATGCCTCACAATTGTACAACATCACTGACACCTTCCAACGCGTTATGGATGGCTTTATTAGGTTATTTGATATGTCTTGTGCTTTAATTTATTTTACAAAATGGGACATTATTTTTATATTTTTTAATCAACATATCAATCTCAAAATAAAAAGTGAAAAAACTCCACGAGGCTTTGCTAAAATAAAATTCATTGTTTGCTTTTTTCCATAAAATATAAGAATTTCTGGGCCATAAGGTTACTAAAGATGAACCTTGCCCTTACTAGATAGGTTTAAAGCCATCCTTGGCATGTCTGTAGCAAAATTTCTTGGGTATATAAAAGCAATTATAAAGAAGTTTGTTTTTTTATTAACTGTATTTAACAATTTGCTGATATTGACGAGCTAACTTTCTATGTGCTCTTAAAGAGGTACCTTTTTATCATGATGAAGTCTAACAGAAGTCTTTCAACCTCATGCATAATTATAAGGCTTCTCACCCATCCTGGCTCATTATGAGATCAATAAGCCTTTCTTATTATTAGCAATGCAAGTGATGTAGCTAATAAACCCTTCCCCACCCAACATAACTCAAGCTTTGTAGACCATACCAAGATAGTTTAGTATGATCTTTTAAAAGCTAAACATAACTAAAATATAGCTGAGCGGAATCTCCTATCTGTGCTTTTGGTAAAATCACATATGGTGTATCTCTATGCAAGTCAATTCTTCATCATAACGGATCATGCATCATTGAAGTGGCTCCAACAGATAAAGAATCCTGGTGTATAATTAGAAAATGGGCTCTATAGCTTTATAAGAATTTTCAGTAGTGCAAGGAAGGAGCCATCCATTAAGCTGCTTACAGGCTATCCTAGTTACTAGTATCACCTATGTATGAAGCAGAAAATGGTATCTTTAAATTAAAGTAAAGACCTGAACTTTTGGAAACAAGAACTACTAAATAACAGAATAATATATATAATTTGACCTCAAAGTCTCAAATAAAGAATGAATTACTTTACAAAAAGTAGGTATATACTGTCTGTCATACATCCGACCTCTGCAAGGACAATTACTGTGATGGAGGCTCATATCAATGTAGGTCGTGGATCAGTCCTTAAACTTTAATTGGCTAAAGAATTGATAAACAGGGATATTATTATTGAGTCACTATACAAAATATTGGATTACTGTATTTGATGTCAGAAGCAAGAAATAACCAATTTAAGCTCTAACATTAGTATATTAGGCTATTTTGTGATTCAACACCATGAATATAGATGTGGTTGAACCCTTCTTTACTGCAATTTATGTTCATTAGTACAATATAATACCCGTAGACCACTTTACCAAGTGGATAGAAGCGACTTTGGTGTCCACAACATCATTTATGGCCAATGCTTATTTCCTCTTCAAAAACATTAATAAACCTGACATCACAAAAGGACTTTTATCTATAGTATCCAAAATTTACCATTTCGAAATTGTAATCAAACTTATTTCCTTAATGAATACTTTATTAGACTTTTTGCTATTCTGGTCATCTATCTATCTTTGGGTCAGTAAAGAAAGGCAAATAGATGCATTTGGTTTACTTTTGAGAGCTATGACCAACGCAAGTTAGCGGAAAAGGTAGGTGTTATGCGTCATGTTGACATATTGAGTTAGTTATCACTATGTAGTATTGTACCCATTAAAGAGCTCTATAGTTGCGAGACTACTTAAACTTCTGTAATTTTAACTAATTTGTATTCTGCTACTCCAGCAACAGAATATCTAGCAATGAGATTTATAACAAATGAGGATATACTTTTTCATGCTATGGCGTTAAAGTCAATCATTCTTACGTTCAACAAGTAAATCTTCTAATTAAACACAAAATGATCTCAACTGTTTGATTTATATCTAAATAACTTATGTTACTATATTAAACTATTCTGTAAGTTGAGCTTTATAAGAAAAACACCATTTTTCATTCCTGATAACAAGTATACTATCAAGGACTTGAGTACAACATTGCATCTGTAGGATCTGGAACCATTATAATCAATCAATTAGTATATTACTCTATAAAATATGTACCTATCTGAAAAGATACTAAGTTTATCTCGTTTTGCGCTATAGTAAAGCCAAAGCTTTTATTCCCAAGCTGGCTAGAGGCTTTCTGTTTGGAGATTATAGCCTCTTTTAGGATTGCTTTAATCAGAGAAATAGCTCCTGAAAGGCGATGGTTGAGCAATTTTGCATTCAAGGTTTTTCAAATGGCGACTATCCTGGGTCATGACCTCTATATGCTATTGTTGTTAGACTACAAAGGATATGATAATATGCTAATTAAAAAGTTCAGGATAATATTTGATTATTATTTGTTAAACCAAATTTTCAAAATTTATAGGTTGAGTGGGGGTCTTGTGATGTAAAGAGAGCATTGGTCCTCATTAATCAGGAACTTCTTGTCTCGTTTAATAAGAGGGTCAGGCAGTGGTCATTCTCTTCAGTTAATGACCGGGTTGTTGGGACCCCATTGTCCTGGGACTTCCAGGTCAAGTCTTTAGCTTTGAGATACAACTCACCCAAGTCATAGAATAATTTGATTTGTTCAAATTGTACCTTTTACTGATTCACAAATCTCCTTTATTGTTCTTAACCATTTATGGGTACTGACTCATTAGGCGACAGATCAAGCATCTCATTAGGACTCAAATCCGGAGGAGGGCGTTTAACTGCTCAACATTATAATCTTTGACAGATTCGTTTTAGTTGCATCAAAGATCAACAGTGCCTCACTCAATGTTGTTGTAGGTGGATATGGGCTCAAATAAAATCTAACATGAATCTGACTATCCACAGTATCCTGGACAAGTTCCACTATAGAATATTTAGGTCCCACTTTGTATAGGGCAAGATATAGCCTGACCAAGAGGTTTCAAGCTTTTTGTGTCGTCCAACAGGGCGATGTTAAAGTAAAATATGATCTCCAATCATAGAGGTTAAAAGGGCCAGTGGATTATCAGAAATACGTAGTCTCTTTTGTAGTAGGTGTAATGATCTCATTGGTAGAAAGTGCATGTTATCTAATGATAAGGGTGGTTAGCCTGGCAGGTAAAACTGCTTCCACCCTAGTGCAGGTTTTGAGTTCAAATCCTGTACTGGCTAGAAAAGATTCTCAGGGTGGTATATTTGTCCCAAGATCAACCCACTTCGAATATTTTTTTATCTAATGATCTTATCATCTAGTGCCCTCATTGGTAACTTTTTTACTCATAGTAATTTAAGACCAGTTGAACACTGCTAGGTAATAACGGCTGTTTCCTGTATAGTGCATGGAACGTGGACACTTTTATCACTCAGTGATAGTTTATTTTTGTATGCCATCAAGGTGGATAGCAATAAATGATTCTATTGAATGAAGTTGGTTGCTGCCATCTTATCCAGAATAGATATGATGATAAAGTTTTCTTGTTACACTGCATCAATAGTTGAGTGATTGTAGAGGGAAATGAGATGTTGGCAGGTAAAATGATATAGTTGGCTCTTGAACTACTTGTGACGTAAAATTTAACCACCATCAGAAAGTAGAGCCCTTGAGCTTCCACGTAGTGTGAAAATGGAGCGGAAAAGGAACAAGACTGTAGCCTTTGCAGTGGTGTCAGGGACAAAGATAGCTTTAACCCATCTAGTTAGGTGGTCAAAGTTGAGGAGATTATCGATGTGCGTGGAAACCCATGGGCAAATGCTTTACTGCATTGACACTGACCACAGCAAATGGTGATGAAATCAAAAATTAATGCTGATAGCAGAAATTTGGATGGTCTTGCGTCCAGTAGTTAAGCATAATTCCAATACCTCATGAATGGTCTCTAACATAAAGTCCCATTAACATTGCCTTTTCAGCCATTCAAAAGTTTTCTTGTAGGCCCCATGTCCTATATGGGAGTGACCAATTAAGAGTGATCTTAATTAAAGATGAGGTTACACATAAGGTAACTACTTCCTGTCCACTAGCCTATTTTGAATCACATCCTTAATTTAGGTACCCTTTGACATAGCTCATAACACAACCTTAGTCTCTGGTGTCTTCATCTCCATTGTCATACTGGACAATCATATTATACAGGAAGTCAGAATCAAGTACCAACTCAGTTAATGTCATCATCCAAAACAATCCATCTTCATTCTAGTGGGTAGTACCAGCGCAATGGGCTATAGTGAAGTCATAATTCATATATCTTTAGTACCCATCTAGCGAGCCTCCCATAAGGATCTTTCATCTGTTGGAGCCATCTGAGGAGGCATGATTGGTGATTATAAGAAAAAAGTTCCATATAGACAAAATCAAAGATGCTTAATATCAAGGACCACGGTGTCATGGAAATGGCAGAAGAATTTTAGACAGGCCTGCCAGTCGGGATGTGTAAGCACCCAAAAATCAAGCCAGAATGACACAGGCATTGCCGCCCAAATGATGTTGTATGGAGCTGGGAATTGGGAAATGATAAATCGTTGGTGCAGGACAATAGTGAAGAGCAACCTGAGGATGAACCAATTCGAGGTCACCCAGACCATGGAGGTCTCACTGCAGGGGGTGGTACCACTTGGATGGTTTCAATAAGGTCACTGGGAGTCAGGGTTGAGTCAACTGGGAGATAAGGGGGCGGATCCTTGTCTGAAGATGGTGATCATATGGCTAAAAGATCCCAGTATATTGTTGGCGAAAGTTCATAATGACAGGGTTAAATTGCCAGAAGTATCTAGCTCCCTGAATCCAGTTCACAATGGTGGGGGCCATAGTGACCATTAGTACTGGTAGAGCCCATCCAGAATATGGGCCAATGGGCCACCAGAGAAAAGCCATCAGGAATACAGCCAGAAGGATATCAATAAAATCGAAATTGATAGTTTTTGTGCAAAATTTTATTGTAAAGGAAAGTAAGAAAATTGACCAACAATTTTCTCAGTGAGATGCAACTGATTAAATAGTGCCCTATTAATGCGGGCACAAGATGGGATCAAGACCCTCAATTTTGACCTAACCGGTGAATTATTTGGGAATGGGGACAAATAATTTCACTGGAACTGACATCAAAGGATTTTGTGGCAGACTGAATCACTATCAGTTCAATCTTGAACGCCCAAACTGAGGCTTGACTTCATTTACAATGGCTGACGTGATGGCGTTTGGCCTGACGAGCAGCAGGAATCCCCCAGGGCCACCCCACGTAGGGGAAGTCCCAATTGATTGGGAATGGGTTCAGGATGCCCAACCCTCCCATGCCCAGTTGCTGAGCCATTCATTTGGTCAAAAGCGTTGCATCAGCCACAACACCTGATTTGCCAGCAGGGAGCTTCAAACCCTCGTCAATAGTGTCCAATGCTACTACCTGCACATTGGGGATCATCCCTGACGATTTGTGGAGGGGGTTAATTTTTGCAATCATGGTGTTAGCTGAATCAAAACCTTCAGCAACTCCAGCTGATAAATCAGTCTTTGTCCCTTTTTGACTATATGGGATCCAATCACCGGGCATGTTCTCACTTGATTTTGGACTGAACAACTTCTTTTTGGCAATCTCAACGTCAATTTTCCCAATCAAATGTACTAGTTCTGCTGAGGTGAAGGTGGGCACTGGGTGAGGAATTTAAGGAAGGTCTGCTACTCAACCCTTGTCTACCGCGTGGGCGAGGTCGCCCTGGGTGACAATGGGTACTGCCACCCTCTTTGGTACCATCTTACTCAGAAACAGGAAAAGGGCCTGATCTATGCACAGGGGACGTTCCTTGGGACTTACACACGGACAATCATTCTTGTTTAGTAACACTGTAGTTTTTTTTGTCTTTTAAAAGAGTTTCACTTAATTAAGCCACCAGTCAGTTTACTTGCTGATCGTCTAACTGAGCTTAAATGGTCCCACAATCACATTAATGATGTCAACATACACTAAAAAGAAAGGTTAAACTTCAGGGGTATGGGGACAGGATGGGTAAAAAAGGGTGTTTAATAAGGGTAAACACTTGATCCTGCTTAAGATTACATATAAAAAACATTATTTTAAAGCAGATAGACTATTTTTATTTTGAGATCAGAAAACGTGGAATGAACTGTTTTTAGTACTCCACCATCCTGCGGAACACTTAGATGTCCCTAAGACTTTATGGGTCATCTTTTCAATCATGGTGACTTTTCTGAAAGAGTTTGAATCCTTATTTAGTGACTTTAAACCCAAAGAATTCCATTTTGGGTGAAAGAATGAGTAATTGGTTGGCTTAAGCTTAAGGGATGCTTGTCATAGTCAGTTTAGGATTTTTCAAAAATGTTCTAAATGCCCATTGAAAGTCTTTGAAAATAACATGATGTCATTGATGTAATCTATGTACAACAACTGATAACCTATCATTCTGTCCATTGCTTGCTGAATGGCTCTTAGGGCAATGCACAATCCTTTTGACATTTGTGTCAGCTCAAAAATTGTTTATAATTGGTAATTAGTGTTCATTTGTCTTGGACTTACGTGTGATCTTAATATTCTAATACCCACTGGCAAGATCTGTTCCAAGATTTACTGAGATCTGGTAAGGAGGTGCAAAAAATCATTATAACAGGGCAATAGTTAACTTTCTTTTTTGGTTACAAAATTAAGATTTAGTATTCCATAAAAACTTAGTCAATTTCATCTTTTTTTCAAGAGTAAGAGAGGCGATGCCTTAGGCTTTGGGACACCTTAGCAACCCTGACTCCAATAACTGCCTGAGTTCCATAGAGTCTTTATTTTCTTCTACTTTACTATTACATTAATTCCATGCTCAGATGATGGAGGCATCTACTGTTTTTAAACTATAAACGACTCCTTTTATAATTTCAAAATTATATGTGGAGGTGGATAATAGACAGACGTATTCCTCAAGTAGCTTGCCAATCTTCTTTCTTTGCTCATAAAGTCAAGTCTTTTCTAGCTGAAGTCTCAACTAGAGCTAATGTGGGACGCGCCTCAAACTAAAAATATTAGATCCTCTTAAACCTTCTGACTATTAATCTTTATGACAGGTAGTAGTTTTATTTTAAGCTATTGGTGTGCTAGGTCCCACTATATATGGAATATTATAAAATTAGCTAGAAGTACGAAGATGGGGCCTCCTTACATAGTATCAAAAACTCTTGGAAAAGTTAGATCTCCTTTATTGTTGGGTTTTCAACACCTCATTCACCAATAGGCTCCCAGGGGAATGTCTAAGTGAATAAAATTCTTAATTAGATCTTGTCACTTTGGAGCAATTACTTTCTGATCTGATTTAAGAGGGCATTCCTTCAGTTACAACAACCACATGTTTTGGTAGTTAAATGCAAAGACCCCTAACATGATATTTAATTTAGACAATCTTATCATCTACCTCCAGTAAACAGGTATGAGCCTTTATATGTATTTTGTACTTTGTGGTAGTTTCAGACACTAGGGGGACAATTGTCCCAATTCAGGATAAGAATCCATTGGCGTAGTGGATGATGGCATCATACTCTTATAAGAATTAAGTCTTAGCAGTATTTTATAGCTGAAGTTGTTAATGGCCACTGACAAGGTGTTAAGAATATTACCAAACCTAAGTGGGAGCGCGGAATAGCCCTGAAAGACCTTGTACATTGTGGATAACAGGTTTTATACTATAAGTAATGTGGTAATTGGGACTGATCATAATTGTCTTCATAATTTTAGACTAATTGAAATTCATAGAGACTTACTATTGATAATTGCAAGAATACGTATTTTATAAAATTTAATGACATAAGTTACCAGGCTCTCAAACTGTAATGGTAATTAAGGAACATGAGTAACTCGTCAGAAGTAAAAAAAAAGTATCAAGATGATTTGTCAGAAGTAAATATTTTTTTCATCCTGTTATCCTCAAGGAAATTCTTCAGGAACAGTAAATAAAGTAGTCTTGGCTTGAGGCATGTTATTGATACCGTCAGATCAAGGAGCAACTTTCTTCATTCAGACCTTTCTTTTTCTAACAGTACTCTTTCTAACCCCTTGGCGCGCCGTTTATAACATTGACCATGGTGAGATGACGACCTTTGTAATATAAGCAGATTAAAGTTTTTCTGTACTTTGCTTCAATTGCATGTATGCGTGACTGAATGGGGGCCTCTAAGAAGTAGGAATTCTATTTAGTGTAGTGGGATGGATTTTGTTCAGAGCCTCTTTTGCTATTGGATAGATGTAAAGTTCCGCTTAATCCCTATTATATGTAATAGACATCAAGCCATGTATCAAGGCCAAAGATTACTGCAGTAATAATATTGTCTAGATAAATCCAGTTAGTAGTAACCAATGGGTGAAAGATACCATATTTATTTAAAATAAGTTAGTAGGACACTCCCCCATATCAATGTGATCGCCATGAAGTTTTGCTTTTGGTCTAACAGGATTTGATAACTTCCAAATTCTTATAATTAAGGCTGTCTTAACTTATTACCAGGTCTGGCAGTCACTTAAGTAGGGATCATAATATATCTGGCTTCTCCACAGAGGCAGGATTGGAAGTGCTTCACTTTCTGTATATTTGATGTCTTCCTCCATTGAACTATCATAAGCTTTTAAGAATAATATTATAATCATATGACTTGGGATAAACCTCTCTTTAAAATTGGGTTAAAGGCTAGATAGAAGGGGCAGAAATGGTATTTATATCCAGTTCTGAACTTTGGCTCAGCTCAGAGGATACTGTGTCTGCATATATCAGTTACCACTTTGTTCCATCTATCTTCTTACTTTCTCCATGTCATCTTGCAGTTCATTCCAGCACCAGTTGAGAGCGGCTGTATTAGCCTTTTATCTTATTTGAACTTTCAGGTCTGGAATATTGGCCTCACATTTGGTAATTTGGGGATCAAGGTTAGTAAAGATTTTCTCTAACTGAACTAGGCAAAAATTGGTGACTTTGTTAAAATTGTAATATTATATATCTTCCCATATAGTGTCTCCAAGGTAAGGTTAGGGTCAATAGAACTTACATTGAGGATGACCCCACTCCATTGGGTATTTGCTCCATCTGTTTATGTAAAACCTCAATCGTTACCAGTAACATGTTTCTCTAATAATTTTCAGCACCCTCAGCGCGTAGGGTAGTGAACTCAGGTGGGCCAAGCAGCCCTTCTGAGCACTATGGAACTTCACTCCACTAGAGACACTTAAACTTCTAGGCCCTTCAGGACCTTTTTAACTGTTATATCATTGGCTTAAGTGGTGCCCTGAAGCCCTTGGGGCCCTTTGGCTCATGAGGACCATCAGGGCCTTTAGTACCTTGTGCTCTCATTATTAAGACAGTACCTGGAATTGTTAATTAATCTTTCAATCAATGCTCCCACCTGGATCCAGCGTTGCATCAAGGTGGATTCAAAAGTCTGGATTTTTTTAGCGGATTCAAAAGAATTCAACTGAATTTATCTGTGTACCTCAGTTATAACATGTTTGCAATGAATTAATGGTTAACCATATAGCTTGTAATTTCAGAGTCTAGCAGAGCGATTAGTGTCTGAGCGCCATTGATGAGGCGTTAGTTTCCTTTAATTGTCTCAAAATTTTACAAAAAAATGCTGAAGAAGCTTAATAGAGAATTGACAAGGCAAGTTTAGTTTTTGTGTCAATAATAACTGATGTATCATCTCCTTGTGATGCATTTCTATTGTTTTGAAGAGATGATGAAGGGCTGTATGTATGAACAAGTGAAGCTAGGGATCCACCCTCATAGATAACTTGAAAGCAGAAGGCCAGATAATCTGAAGAGACTTCTTATGTAAGAAAGTACCTTTGTGGCGCATGAGCGAATGGATCAGCCTTTAATTGATTAGATTCCATACAAAACTGCTGGATAGTAACACTAATATTGTCATAATAAAGATTTTACTGGCTGCAATATGGTACAAGCAGACTAAACCCAAAGGTGGCCCAAAAACTCTGTATTATTAGTCTGTACTGGTGGTATTTAATATTGAGATGTAGTAATCCAACTGGTGATACTTAGCGCCCCATTGGAGGAGGGAGACTCATTGCTAGTATTGTCCTTCATTGGGTGACTGACGTTTTCACCATAACAACCCGAGGAAAATTTTTATGAGAACCACTATTGGCTTCACCGCTTTAGCATATCCAAAAATTTCCAAGTTTCACGTAGGTGCTCTATATGGAGAAATATCTTCTATTAAAATGACTCTTTGTGTCATAATAGCTCCTGAAAGGCAATGGTTATAACTTTTACTTCTGGTAGGTTTTGTAATTGGCAACTATCCAGGGTCATGACTACTATATGCTATTGTCATGAGACTATGCAGGAACGTAATTATATGCTAATTAAGAATTCAGGATAGAATTCACAACTCCTTTATTAGGCCAGATTTTTCATATTTGTTGGGATTCACTCTTTACTGGGTGAAGCCTCTTGATAAGGGTTGCAAATCACTATTAGATTATTAAATTCTGAGTTGGACTCCTCGTTAACTTGAGTTGAGTTACTTTTATGTGTTGGAAATCATTCCTGATAACAATTTTTAATCTTTTAAGCGGATTACCAGTCCTAAAACTATTGGGGATTATTTCCAACAGTAATCCTAGTCTTACAATTATTGGCGACTAATGTCATAGATAATTAATTCTAATTTTACTATTAAAATGATAAATTATTAGTCTATGATTGGCAACTAATGCTGAGAGTTTTGCTAAGCTAGACATCCAATTGTCATCGCTTAGTAATTTATCCAACGCCAATACTGAATCCTAACTCCACCCACTCATAGCATCAGTACCTTAAATAGTGCGAGTTTCTAGTCTATAAACTATTTCTTGTACTATTATGCATAATTTTCTTTAATTTATTTATTTAAATCCCTTAACCACAAGGGTCCAGGTTGTGAGCTTAGGGGGAACTTTGGTCCTCTCTCTCAGGCAGGGCGACGTACTAAGCATACTGCTCTTGCCATATTGCTGAAATTCAAGCTGGCACCAAGTGAGCAACCCATCCAGTTAAGATTCCAAGTGATGCTCACTACAGGGGCACTTGTATACCCCTAAGATTCACCTTTTCCGTGAAGAAGGGATATCTCTTTTTCAACGATGGGCTGAGCTCTTGATAAGCTGTACAAGATTTAGCCCATACCTCCAGGATGCACAGGAACCTCTGAACCTAGAACGAAGGTTAAGATCCAACTTTATGCCGCCCTAATCAGGGAGTTTGCAAATACATCTACTTTCTCGCTGAGCCCTCAAGCGCATCAACCACCATAGGCCAACATGAGCCTATATATCCACTCTGAAAAATCTTAGGTGGTGAAAAGAAACTCTTTTAATTGAGGTTTTTGGTTAGGAGGTAGCTTATAGCCAGTGGTTCTTTTTGGCCATAAGTGCTTACTGCTAATTTTACCAAGCCACCATCAATTCAATCAGGTTAAAAGGATTTCATAATCACTTTTTTTCTTTTCTGACTCTGTTTATAAATGATAGGCTGTATTAAAAACCGCTCCACACCTAATATTGAAACCATGAAGTTTTTCCTTTGAATTATAAAATTAAAGATTTAGTTATTCGGGGTTGTCTAACAAAAATCAGCCTGATTTTGATGTTAATCTCATAATTGTATATTATTAGTGGATGAGCCAATTTAGCTGCTCATTAACTTGAATGAGACATACTGAGTAGTAACAATTATGATGAATTATCCCAAAAGTGCGCTTCCCATTCAATTGGGTCAAGCACTTTCAATCTATCAGCCGTTTCTTAATTAAAGGGGATCAGCCCTTTAGCTTTTTGATTTCTGATCTACCGCAACTGAAGCCAAGAATAAAGCAATAAATTAATACTGAAGTGAGTCCACTAGATGGTCAAGTCCCAAAAGGGGACTGCTGAACCAAAACAGATGAATAAGCTTAAAAACAACCTCTGAACCAGCGTAGGGGAGAAATGGACATCTGAACCTACAGATATGTTAAGTCCCATTGAGGCGGAAATCCAACTTTTTTGATGCTCGCTGGTGCTTGGACGCTGCTGGATTCCACAAATGGTTTGTATATAAAAAGCCTACAAAACACTAATAAATTAAAAGTTGGTTTTTATAAGTTTTATTAGTGTCAGCATGAGGAAAACCGAACCCTCTTGATATCCAACTGTTCAGATTTTAAATCTGTATTGAGGGTCAAAGGGAATTCAATGGTAAGTTTAGAACAGCTTGGTACAGTCTGAAAAAGGAAATATGCAAATTCGGCCTATTGAAGCTTGGAAAACTTGATCCACTTTGACTGAAAAACGAATGGGGGTTAATTTTTGGCAATACGTACCTGTGGGGTAACTGTTTATTAAATTTCAGCCAATCCCCTTTAGATAAATTTATTGAACCTTGGGGGCCCCACCAAGCCTATAAAAGGGGGTGGTCCCCGCTTCAGTGCTGGCTTTGAACTAGTTGTGATATTGGGAGAAACCTTTGATGGGCTCCCCAGGTTTACCCGCATGGCAAAGGGAATTTAACTTCCTGACTTAGTGCTATTTGCCCGGTTAGTATAAGTAAAAGTGTTACCCCAATTTGTGGGGTTCTACCGAGAATTGGCCAGGGTCTTTTGGCCAATATAATTGGTGACATTATTTGAATCGCTTGTATTATTATCACAAACTTGCAAATGTCCAACACTTCCCTTTTTCAGCCAATTTTGACCGAGAACATACTTTTTAAAGCTTGGAGGGCAATTTTATGACATCACCCCCCTCAAGAATATTGGGGGGAGAATAGGGCCGTAGGAAGCAGCCATGTTCCCAATTAATAATAATCTCTGTGCCCAAGGACTTTATGTAGTACTCATTGTCTCTCTTGTAGTGATAGTGAAAGGACACTCCCAAAAATGATCCAAGCTGTCGCTTCTAGGAGTGATGTGGTTATAGTACTATAGGACCATTCCAGACACTTGGAAGGTAGGTAGAGTTTTTGAAGCTCACTAGCAGCCTGCCCTTCTTTAGTCACCGTTTTATATAGATTGGTCGTAGCCTCAGATTGGAGTTGGATGATTCACTGTGCCAATCTTTTCATAGCTTTTTCCAGTTCCTCAACTCTAGAGGAGAGTACATATTTAGCTAAGAGGGAGGGTATCCTGGTTCTCACCCATACAAGAAACGGAAAGGGGACGCTTAAAAAATCTGTTGATAACTAATCTGATAGGCCATAAGGGCACTGGGTAAGAATTAATCCCAGTGAAGTGGATCAGATGAGGCCGTTTTTCATAGAATGGATACTAAATTCTCATTCTATTTCTCCACTGTCCCGTTAGTAGATGGATTATATGGAGCTGAGAAAAGTTGTTAGGCTCCCATGGAAGTAGTTAGGATTTTGACTACTCTGGAGGTGATGTTCTTACCATTATCACAGAGTAGTACTTGGGGACAGCCATGACGTGTGAAAATCTTTTGATGTAAAAATGTGGCTGTGGCCTTGGCCATTTGGGCAGGGAGAGCCACGGCTTCAAACACACTTAGTAAAGTGGTCAATGGCTACTAGGATAAATTTGTAGCCACCAGTAGTCTGTGTGAGGGTACCTACCACGTCAAGGCTTATGGTGTGGAGCGGTTGTTAAGGGGTAGTTAATTGATATTGGTATCTAGTCTTGAAACTGGATTGCTTCTTACACGTGAGGTAGGCATCCAAGACTTCAACAATGGCTTCCATAATCGCTTCCCAATAGTACCAATCATTAATCCACTCATAAGTTTTCTTGCCCCTCCATGACCTAGGGTGGAGTGAGCTTCCAGGATATCAGGTATGAGTTCCAAGGGCCGAAGGTAAGGCAACCATTTTGCCCCACCTGCTTATACAACTTCCCGTTCTCCACTTTGGTGTTTCAGGAGTGCCAGGCTAACATCTTCTGGACAGGCTCATACTCATCCTCCCATTCATTTGGGGTCATTAAGAGGTCATATAACCTCTCCACCTCACTATTATCCAGGTGAAGGACTGGCAGCCGAGTTAACTCATCAACGTTCATGTGACGGGTTCCAGCACGTGTTCAATCCCCATGTCATAATACTGGAGCTTTAGATCCCAGCGAGCTACTGGCCAGTAGGATCCTGCATGTTCTGTAGCCATTTCAACGAAGCGTGATTTGTAACCACAGTGAAGGTGGTCCCATACAGGAAAGGGCGGTAGTGTTTCACAGCTAGCAGAACGGCAAGGCACTTCTTCTCAGTGATTCTATAGTTGCATTCTGCCTTGGAAAGCATATTATTGAATTGGGATACAGAATGATCTATACCTTTTTCATCCAGTTAGGCTAAGATGGCTCCAACGGCGTAGTCAGAGGCGTCAGTAAACAAATAAAATGGTTTTTTATAATTGGGATGCCTCAGGATAGGATGTTGTTGAAGCAGTTGCTTCAAAGTCATAAAAGCAGCCTTCTGTTCAGCGCCCCACTGGAAAGGGGTGTTCTTATTCAGTAGGCGGACGAGGGGTTTGCTAAGCTGGGCAAACTTGGGGATAAACTGATGGTAATACCCATCATCCCTAGAAACACCTGAATATCCTGTAAATTTTTAGGGGGAGGAATTTTTGAGATAGCTTCGACATTATCTTGGTTGGGTTGGATTCCCTCTTGAGAAATGGAATGGCCAAAATCCAGTTTCCTTTTGACGAAGGTACACTTAGAGGATCTAGTACTAAAAAAAAAAGGTACACTTAGAGGACCATCTAGTACTAAAAAAAAGGTACACTTAGAGGGTTTAAATTTGATGTTTGACTCACTTAAACGTTTAAACACCTCCTTCAGGTGATCAAGATGTTCGTTAAAGGTTTTTGAGAACACTGTGATGTCATTGGGATAGATTATACCCTGCTTAACTTTAGGTCCTTCATGATATAGTCCATAGCACGCTGGAAAGTTAAAGGTGCGTTTCACAACCCTTGAGGTAATTGTTGGGTTTAAAGAGACCCTCACTGCAAATGAGGGCACATTTCTCCTGGTCTTTGAGAGAAATGTCCATTTGCTAATAGCCGCTAGCCAAGTACATGGTGGAGAAGAAGTTAGAGCCAGTGAGTTGGGCCTGGGCGTCATCAATGTGGGGGATAGGATAGCTATCCTTTTTTGTGAAGTTTATTGATTTGTGGTAGTCCATGACTATCAAATGACCTCCATTCTTCTTTTTGATGAGCAAAAGGGGAGAAGACCAAGATATTTGTGAAAAAAACTAGTAACCCCGCGTCTGATAACTGCTTGTGTTCCATCCTCATTTGCTGTTCTTCCATCTTTGATTTGTGGTAAGGTTTTGACTGAATGGGATGGGCATCACCCACATTAATGGAGTGGCACCAGCCCTTCATGTGGCCATAGTCAATATCTGATTTAGAGAATATTTCGCTAAATTCTTC
The DNA here is from genome assembly GCA_022478985.1 of Massospora cicadina. Classification (NCBI taxonomy): domain Eukaryota; kingdom Fungi; phylum Entomophthoromycota; class Entomophthoromycetes; order Entomophthorales; family Entomophthoraceae; genus Massospora; species Massospora cicadina. The sequence continues at coordinate 24,095 of JAKSZP010018915.1, read as the reverse complement.
CATTAGAGTGTGAACTTTGTCAAGTTCATCTGGGGTCAGCTCATTTGAGATATGGACTTTGGGTAAGGTACATACCAGGTTATATGTTGGCAGACTCATATCCAACGTAAAGCCAATGGAATGAATTTGTTCAATGTCTTCCACAATGGCTAACATGCCTCTACCGATCTCCTGGTGACTTCTTACAACTACATCCTTTGCGGAGAGATTTCCCAACAGAAGAGTAATGGGCCTCTGGTAGGCTGGGCTCAGAACGCCAGGCAATACCCGAGGCTCTAAGGGGCTAACGTCCTCAATACTTATGGGGTGCAACAAACAGTGGTGTGGGATTTAGAGCGTGATTTTTGTGTCAACCACTCGTTGTTCATCAGGTTTGATAAGAACCTCATCTGCAGCATAGAAAGGGATACTGTCCCTAGCATCCACTGAATCTGGCAATTTCTTTGTGTTGGGCCAGAGTTAGTATAATGCAAAGTCATAGCTAAAAAGGGATATTCAACCAGTCAAGAGTATTCGTTCTTGCCAGGCTCTTTATTGGATAAGAATAAAGGTACTTCATAGTTGAGTAATGAGAGGAAACCTTATTGCATGTTAATAATTCCCTCATACTTGATCAAAAAATGGGTACCTATGAGCATAGCATAGGTCTTGTTGTCCAACGCCACTACTGGGGCAGATAAGATAAACTTACCAATTCGAATGGGAAGGGAAGAATATGCTCCAATGCACGAGTGTTGTTTGAACTGGTGGTTTCAAACTCTTGATTGTATTCCAAGTCTGGAGCCAGCTTTATCTTTTTGATGAGCTTGGTGGAGATCACATTAACCGGGGAGCCAGTATCCAGGATGGCCATTACCCAGACTTTTTAGATGACCACTTCAACCTTGGTGAGTGTTCCTCCAAAGGTAGGAGACAAGGCCAAGACCTCCTTGAGCCGGAAAGTGGAGGTTTATTTATGAGCAGTCTCAGGGTATTTATCCAGGAGAGTTTTATGATATAAACCCTCTGAAGTGGTATAGTCAAGCCAGCTAAGAACTCATCACCATCGCTGGCAGTAATTAATAACTTTTGGGCACCCTAATTTTTTGCTGAGGTACGTTTCCTAAGATATGGTGTTTTCATCTACTTCTTCACGTTCAAATTGATCAGGGACCTCCACTTCCGTGGGAGATCCTAATAAGCAGCAGCCAACATCGTTGCAACACCCTCAGATTCATCCCCAAGGGTATTATCAACCACTGGCAAGGTCGCAATTGAGGTAGGGGAGACGACCACATGAGGTTGGGTAGCTATCTTCTGACTATCTGTCTTTTCAGAAGGCCTTTATTGTTGCAGAGGTTACCCTTAGAGCGCGCAACTATCAGCTTAGCTTTGAGGGGAAGGCACAGAGGCTTTAGTAAGCTTGTGCAGGAGTATAGTATTAACTACTTTATAGATCTCCAATTTACATGAGGGTGTGATATCTTTTTTAAGTTGCACTGAGGAAGCAGTTTTCGCAGGGAGGATAGGCACAGGTGGGCTCATTTCCAACTGTTCAACAGGCGGAAGCTTATCAATGGTTAAAGCTGAAGGTTTTTCCTCAACTTCATTTGTTGGTGCACATAAATGTAAATCAATAACGTCTAACAGAGCTCCTTTATGTCACGGATGTTTTTGAAGTGGCGTTTCACTGAGATGATATGCCTGGCTAGAAAGGGTTGAGTGGCTAACCCAGTAAAATGGCTGCAATAGTATCATTTAGGGTTAGCATGTTAGACATTGACAACCTTTGTGCAGCAAGGTAAAATCTCTCAGTAAAGGCAGCGGTTGGTTCGCCTCATACATGCTAAGTGCGCATAAAGGCCTGTTTATCCATGTTAAGACTCTGCTTTGAACCAAATTCAGCTAAGAGAGCCTCCTTAACATATGCCCAGGTATGCAAATTGTCCATGTAAGAAACTATAATCTCCTGTGCCATGCAACCTAAGCATGGAAGGATGTGTTGAGTTTATTGCTTATCAGTTGCGCCATGCATGGAACATTGTAAGCATAGAAAAGGAAGCAATGTTTTCTTCACTGGGGGTGTACTTGTCTTTAAGAGGGGGTTTTAAGGGGCGCTACTCCAGCTCTATAAGATGAGAAAGAGCGCTGGCGAGTTGCTTTTCTAGGGCAACTATCTTAATTCAGTTTGATGAAAAAGAGTTAGAGTGTTATCACTTTAAAAGCTCTATTTTGAGTTTGATAATCTGATGTACAGGGTATCAACTGTAGCGAGCACCACTTTGTGGAAGTCCAGCTTTTTTGATGCTCGCTGGTGCTTGGACGCTGCTGGATTCCAAAGCTGGTTATATATAAAAAGGCTATAAGCTCTAATAAATAAAAAGTTGGTTTTTATAAGTTTTATTAGTGTCAGCACGGGATGATAAAAAGAACTCTCTCAATATCTGACCATTCAGTATTAAAAATTGTATTGAGGGTCAAAGGGAATTCAATGGTAAGTTTAGAACAGCTTGGTACAGTCTGAATAAGGAAATATGCAAATTTGGCCTATCAAAGCTCATAAAACTCGCTTTACTTTGGCTGAACGATGGATGGGGCTTTAATTTTTGGCAATACGTACCTGTGGGGTAACGATTTAATAAATTTCAGCCAATATCCTTTAGATAAATTTATTGCATCTTGGGAGACCCCACCAAGCCTTCAAAAGGGGGTGGTCTCCACTTTGGTGCTGGCTTTGAACTAGTCATGACATGGGGAGAAACATTTGATGGACTTCCCAGGTTTACCCGCATGGTCAGGGAAATTCAACTTCCTGACTTGGTGGTATATTCCCAGTTTGTATTTGTAAAAGTGTTACCCCAATTTGTGGTGTTCCAATGAGTATCGGCCAGGGTCTTTTAGTCAATATAATAATTAATATTATTTAAATTACTCATATATTATTATTGCAAACTTGCAAATGTATGACATTTCCCCATTCGGCTGATTTTGACCCAAATATTCTTTATTTTGAATCTGGGAGGGCAATTGTCTGACAATTGCAAAGAAAAATATATTATAAACTTTTATTGGTGAGTCGACACCATAGACTAAGATCAGAGATGTAGATATGGTTACTAGTTTATAAATCTGGCAATTTACCCAAAGACAAGAAAATTGCTGGCGAAATTCTGAGGTTTCTATTATTAGAGCGAGTAACAATGATTCTGCCACTTAAAATTCAAAAGTTTATATTTTTGCGTCATGCTCCTCTACAAATTGAAGTTGAGCTATTTCAAGGATTACTGGTGACTTGATGCCAGGGATACCCAAAACTCACTTCTGGCAATCTAGGCCAATAATCTACCATGGACCTCTGCACCAGTGGGCAAGTGGTCAAGTCTAGGATTACCTCCCCTGATCCTCTGAACCAGCTGTCTAGAGGTCAAGCTCAAGATGAATAAAGGGAGACCCTAAACCAGGCGCTGAAAGCCTAAAACGCTTTAAGAATCTAAACGCACCCTAAAAGCTCCTAGTAGGATTGGTTGGAAGTTTATTCTTTCTGATCTGATCTTAATCTAATTTTTCAGTGCCAATCCCCAATTCTGGCATCTAATGCTAATGGTCTTTCCATAGGACAAGCATTCCATTGCTCTCCGCCACCTATGTCCTTTCTGGAAACCACTATTGATGACCCCTGTCCTGGCTCTTGACCCCTAGCTGAGCCTTGAAAATGGCTCTTTCGGATTTGCCCTTTACTGGGTGAACCTTCTTGCTAAGGGTCACAACTCACTAATATTAATTTTTAGTGAATGCCAAATTGAGCTCCTCATTAAATTTGAGTTGAGCCATTTTGATGTGTCGTGGATCATCCTTGATAATAATCATTAGTTTTTTAAGCTGACTAATGATCCTAAAGCTATTGGGGATTGGTTCTGATAGCAATCCTAGTTTTACAATTACCAGCAACTAATTCCAATGATAATTGATTCTTAAGTTACAAATAAATATTAGTTATTAACTATTAGTCTATGATCAGCAACTGATGCTGATATTTTTGCTAAGCTAGTCATTAAATTTCCATCGCTTCATAATTTATACACCGCTTATCCTGATCCCTAACTCCTCTCACTCAAAGACTCAAAAATTTAAATAGTAAGAGATTCTATTCTAATAAATTATAACTTATCTTATTATACTTAATTTTATTTAAATTTTTCTATATTATACCTTATCTAACAAGGGTCCAGGTTGTGAGCTTAGGTGGGATTTTTAGCTCCCTCTCTATTAGGCCATGTAACGTATTAAGCATACTACCCTGACATATTGTTAAAATTTCAGATGGCACCATGCAAGCAAACCACCCATTCAGAAAACCTAATATTTATAGGTTAAGAGTGGCCTTGTGACTTAACGCCTTAGTCTCCTCAATCAAGACCTTCTCCTTCTCATCCTTTAAGATTGTCAAGCTTTATAATACTCTTCCATCATGTCCAAATTGTTGTGACCCTATTGTCCTGGGACTTTGAAGTTAAGGCAATTGTCTTTGTATACAAAGTCAGCTAAGTCATCAAATTATAAACAGTTTTGTTTGTATCTTTTACCAAATTTTCAAGCTTCTTTAATTTTCTCTTGCTCATTCATGGTTTTTAATCACTAGGCAGCATGTCAATCTTTTGATTGAGGCCTACTATTAGAGGAGGAAGTTCAAACTGATCACCACTTTTCTCTAACTAGTTTGTCAGTTCACTGATACAACTACTAAAAAGTCATTGTTGGGTGATGTAATGAATAAACAAAATAAAAGGAAGACTTTTTAATAATGAACATATAAACATTTATAATCACCACCTTTTGTAAATTTAATTACCACTTAAATGATCTGTAAAATGCATCTAAAAAAGCCGCATCAAGCAAGATAAAATATTTTTTGAGGCCCTGCCCCTATTCCTGGACCGCGACCAACACCCCTTCAGAAGCAAGAGAGGTCCCATGAACAGCTTCCCCTACTATAAAAGAGTAACTTGGCTTATGTGGTGGATAAGTGTCAGGTTCCTCCTTCTCACTCAAGTATTATCTCTTACAGTCCCCTTTTTGCCTCTTCTTCCCTTTTGGAGATAAAAGAAGTGGTTTTCAGGGAGGCATTCCAGTCTGTGGCCTCCAGCGGAGTCTTGGAAATTACCTCATCCATGCCCATTTTAGTCAAAATAAGGCCCAAAATTTCCAAAAAAAAACCATTCCCAACCAGGTCAGAATGGATTAGGTCTAATAAATCTTATATTAGTATCCCAGATCATTCAACCCTACATGGAAGTAGTCTCAACTAAACTAGTCAAAACATATCTTCACAATACTGGGATTTCTGATCTGAACTTCACATCAATCAGTTAAAATCATAATCTATTTTTATATTTTCTCAGACCCATGTACCCTTTTGAATTGACCAATTGTTGCACTCCCCATGGGTTCTAGGCTCCTGGGCATTTTAGGCCCACAAAATTTTCCCCTTAATGGCAGCAGCACACTAAAATCTGTTATCAGTTCATTTCATCTATAAACTTAGCTCCAATAAAGCTTGATCTCCCACCCGCCTATCTGCAGAATCTGCTTTGATCTCACAATTTCTTGAATTTCTAAATTGATCCAGCATAATACGCTGCACTCCACGTTGTATTTCCCATGATTACTGAGTGGTCCTCTAAACCATCAATCCTGTAATTTGTTGCGCCATCACCAAGCTCATGAGATTAAGCCTCTGAACCAACACATGTGATTTTCCATGGACGCCACATATTACCATAGCTAGTTCTCCACGCTGACTAACAACTTGATAAAAGTAAAATTATCACACTATTTCAGCATTCTTTCTGATGAATTTCAATTGAACGAGGTACAGACAAATGGGAGATCTGTGGGTGAATCCTACTACCTGACCTTCTAGCCTACCCTCTCTTATTCCTATTACCACTTAAATGCACAATATAATCCAATTTCTTGCTTCCATTGATAATCCCTTGTAGCAATTTGACTTGAATTTATATTTTTCATCAGAATACAATAAATGGACAACATCATGAGCCGCCTTACTACGCCTATTAAAATATGAAAATCATTTTTACAGTCAAATTTTGAGAACAATAACGCCCTGAGTTCATTTCTGGGCTCATGTCCATCTTTCCCTAATCCTGAAACTTCAGAACCTGGAAGAAGCGGCATCCTTACTGCCTCTCCCACCTCTGGGGTTGTTCCCACAAGATTCTCAATTGCCCTATTGCAGCCATTTGGCTTATCATCTGGGCCTTTGGTATGTTACTGAATTTTTAATTACGTCATTTATTGAACTTCTCTCCTCAGAATTGCTCAGACAGCTGTGCCTCTGGCGTTCTGTGCTCTCCTTTGGGTTCTACACATCTAGTCTGGAGGCCAAGTTTTTCTTATCAGCCATTAACATGACGGTTGGCTGCGTTGAGTGTATATAAACCCTCCAAGAATGGTGTTTACATTTTTTTAACCCAAGCTAAATATATTTCTCTTGTGACTCTTATGCCTTTCCCTCCCATATGTTGTAACATTCATGATAAAAACATACTTAAATGAGACTACAATCATCTTTTGCTTTTATTGATAAAAGGGGTCATTTATATTATACCTTAATTATCCTAAAAACTAAAAGCAAACATATTTATAAAAATATGTTAGCTAAAAAGAAGTCAATGACGCTATTGTAACTAGTAATCTTGTAGCCTATGAAGTACTGGCCTTCAGATCATCTTGAAAAAAGCCTGACTGTGAGGCTAATCCTACCACAAAAGCTGAAGTTATCAAAGGGTGTTGATTTAATGATAATTTGGAAATTGAAAACAATAGTTCTTAATCTAGAAAAACATAAAACGATAGTGATGTGCCCTAATGCAGGTACACTTAGCAGGTATACAGCACTAATGAGCCTTCAGAGGCCATAAATTTTCACTTTGTACTTGAGTAACAAAATCCTTTATGGGAGGGCTCTTTTTCTGCTCAATATCACCTTCAAGCAAATTTGGAAATTGTAGCAGAACTAATCAACTTTGAAGAATTGAAACACAGCAAAACCTCAATGTCCTCAGCCTTACCGCCCACTGCTCCAAATGGGAAAGCGGTGAAACCCCCTAGCATCTTCAGCCCAGCGTGAAAACATGGTTGGACTAGATTGAACAGCCCCCCAACGCCTCATGTCGATACATACCCCCCAAGAATCTCGCCCTCCACCTTGAACGCTCCCAAACAGTGCCTCGTAGACCTTGGTGCTCCCCCAAAGCAATATGCAAACTGGCCTCTAGGTCAAATATGGCATTTTTTATTACAATGACACACAAATAATAGAATTAGCCCTGGCGCTTATGCAGCCTACAGGCTTATTGACTTTTGCCCCTTAAAAAAGATACTTTGACCTTAGCTTCATCTGTGTAGCTGATGCTGAAATAGCAGACAACCTTCCCCTGGTGTCCTGGGTTCCCCCATCCCAAGCACTTGCACCCGGTTGCCTGATGACACCACTCTTATGGTTCAATTTTCAGGCCTCCCCACCCACCTCCCCACTGATACTTTATATAATAAACTAATAGCTGGATTGTCAGCCTAAGGTGCTGATCCCATTCTACAATTTGTGGTTCCTGATGGAGCCAACTGACTTTCAGGCCCTCGCGCCTTTGCAACTATGCGTCCAATCTGACCAAAATCGCCATTTTGATTCCCCCTCAAACAGCTGTCCCCTCTGCCCCTAACCATCCTTTATGGGCCAGAGTTTATAAAGGGCGAAACATCGCCCCATTTGTTTTGACCTGGACCATTCAAAGAGGTACTGCCCCTTTATAGCCCAAGCCACAGCCCATACACCTGACTCATTCTATGATTCTCCCATTGCCAATCCCAAAACATTCTTCAAATGGGGCACAATCCTCCTCCTCCCCCAAGGTGGCAGCTGCAACTGCCACTGATTCAGCCAATAAGGACCCTACATGTCAAACCCTTACTCCTACTCCAACCAATCAGGAGACAGCTTGGACCCCAGTTAAATATAAAAAACGCCACCCAGCCACCCAACCCAGCCCACCTGTATGCTGATAAATCTATCATCTTCAACCAAAATCCCTGGGATTAAATGGAGGAAGTTAATGAGTTGGGTAATCGCATTCCCTGTGTCAGCGCTACAGTTCTTTAGATTGGCGCCAAGGTTTATGGTGGCTCGAAGCTGGAAAAATTGGAAAGAGCGCTGAGGAGGAAATGGGAAAAATGGGTTAAAATACTGAATATTTTATTAAACTAAAAGGCTTCAATATTTATAGGGTGTGTTGGTACTCGGTGCTTTTGGGATCTTCGGGGCCTCATCTGATCAGGATCTTTACTGATCTTCCAGAATGTCCTCCTTGAGGGCGTCATTAATGGATAGCATCGCTCACCTGACTGAATGGGTGGAAAGGCCGCCTCACGTGACTCAGGAATAGGTGAGGATGATCCTGAAATAGATTTAGCTCAGTTAAGTTCGATGACCAATTTGCCATGGCCTGATTTTAAAGACAGGAATTCAATACAATTTTTATCTCAAATCCTGACACCCTGACTTAGTCGAGGCCACAGGCCTTAAAATGTACCTTAACGCACATTATGCAGCTCAATTCTCAACTTGTTATTATGCTCTATGCCCCAATGTTGATGAGTTCTGAAGTGATTACCAACTCACCAAAGAGGCTGTTGCCTCCCCTGATTGTCAATCCCTTTAAAAGGCCATATCAAAATCAGTCACAGTCTTGTTCAAGGGGCTACACATCCCTGTCCTTCTCTCAATGCAACAAGTAGATAAAAGAGAATTTTTCCAATTTCACTAAGTTGCCAACAAAGCAATACAAAAAGTTGCTATGGTTGCAAAATTTGCTCCATTAATTTCATTACCAGAAATAACACACCACCTTCATCACCCTTACAAGGTTTGCCTCAAGGCTGAGTAAGCCCTCTCCAAATATATCACCACCCTCCTCATAGCAAAAATGGAGCTGCAAGCCCCAATCTGCTACCTCAACCCCCATTTTGAGGATGCACTCATGCCCATGCTCACAGCTCTTTGCCATACACTATTCAGCAGAGGAGGAGGATGAGTCTCACAATCTTTAATCACCCCCCACCATGGACGCATAGCAGTTTACCGCCTCTGACTTGGTAGGATTATTTTAGTTTTTTGTTTTTTGATTCAGTTTGATTGATACTTTTGTCTCTTTTTGTTTTTTCACTTTTTTTGTTTAGTATAATATTATATCCTCTGAGCTTGGTATTGTCCATCACCTGGTTGGCTTGCCTCAGTTAAATAAAATAAAAACAAATTCCTGGATGGTCTTAAAAGATTTGGATGAGTCTTGTCAGGTGAATGGAGGGACAAAGTTACTTATAGCAATGAAAAAATATAGATCTTGATTTACCCTAACATGTAAATATAAACAAAGCAATAACAAATTTATAGTATCCATTAATCAGCAAAAGTTGTATCATAGAATCCAGAAAATACTACATTTCAGTTCCACTGTGTAAGTCAGTAGAAAAACTGCCTGACAGGTGTTCACATATAAAATTTAGATGGAGGATTAGCTACTTTAAAGTTATCATAATAAATAAATTAGTAGTAACCTTGAGAAAAGAATATGAGGCATAATTTTTTAAGGCAGGGTGACCATGGGACCAACAATACCAGTAAAATAAAAATTAGAAAAGAAAGAAGGAGAAGATACACACAAGAGCCCTGAATCCCCAATATAGTAGTCTATCAAACACCCACCCTGTAATTGGGGTAGAGGGTATAGGACATGTGGTCAGGGCTTAAGAGTCTCAGGGTGACGCCCTAATATTGCATACATGGGAATAGTAGTCAACTTCTTGGAACCAAGTAGTCCTCCATGACTGAATCTGGCAGCGCCACTTACAGAGCATGATTCAAAAAGAACCAATTATGGAAAATTTGAGTTAAGACAGTGGAATTGCGCCAGTGCTTTGCCTTGATAGGGAAAGCCTTGTTGATAGCTTTCAAAATGATTTTATGGATGGACCAAAATGCTGAGGAAGCTATCAGGGCTCTGAGATGTGGGGGAATTGGGGTAACACCCTCAAGGAAAATGGATCGAAAGTAGAGTAGAATGTACCAGGTTCAGGATTCTGGAACAGATGGGAAACTTTATTCCTGATTTCCTTGGACGTGGGACACCCCATTATCCTATGAATGAGAGTATTATGTCTACCAACAACTGTACAAAGCTGTACAATGGTGTTGGATTATCCACTGTACATATGACCTTGTAAGGCATTTCCATACATGAGTTCTATTTTAGGGTTTTGTAAGGAGTGATAAGTATACTCTCACATCTTATTCTGATCCTGTGGGGAGTAAGGGATTTCTAACAAACCCAAAAAATCAATTCTTGCTAAAATGACCTATTAAAAGAATGGAAGCATGCTGTATTCACTGGCACATTATTTTAGGAGTTGGTGGTATGTTGAGTTTGCCCCTTGCAGAGTTGGTTGCGGGTCAATATGCTGGAAGCTCCAACTGAAATGCTTAATAACACGAAGAATGCCTATAAGACGTAGTTGGGTGCGGTGGGGTCCTGCTTCATTGGGGCGAGAGGCAAAATAACGCAGCAAAGAATTGGGCGTCATATGATTTACCAGACTTAATGCTCGTGCAAAGTTATCACTTGCAGAAGTTGACTAATGCAGGGCTTGTGGGTAGAAAGCGTTATTGAACAATCCATTTGCTAAAAATTAGGGTGGTTTGTTAGTGGTAGTTGAGACACATGCCACATGAGGAACATGGGCCAAAGAGTCTGACATTCTTAATGCGTGCCATTGGCCATTAAAAAACCGGGATTGTAAAATAGCCCTTATTATATTCACGGAGGTAGAAGGTAGTATGTCATAAGCGTTGTACCATCTCTTTTGAAAGTTTCAGGATGTTTGCTAATAAAACTTTTCCAACAAGCTTTATTGAACATCCATGAAGGCTGGCTGCGCGGTTTGAGATACTAGATAGGAATTTACTCATCATATTATAGACGTATATTTTTCAGAGTCCAGCTATACACCTATGTGGAGAATGGGTTGAATAGTGGAGGTTTCCTGGAACGAGACGATTGACCTTCTGGATGATGGGTGTTAAAGCTCCCATTGAGCCACTAAAATTGACGCTTGCAAAGTATACCTCATTCTTGTGGCGATTTTTCTTAGCAATTTACTTGTTTATATTAACTGATGTTATTTAAAGGGAGCTAGCGCCTTATGGTTGGGACACCAATTGCAAAATCATCTTAAAATGCTAATACTTAAAGAGCTTTCTGAACTGAAGAGGCAATGTCTTTTAGGGTCTGATCTATGATGCGCAGAGCTGGGTCCAGCCCCAAGTTGTACGACAAAGGGATAGGAGGATAGCTTTTTTTAAACTGCGCTGTGGGATAATGAGGTCAGTAACAAACTCTAGGCTTAAACGGCCATGAAAGATGATTAATTTGAAAGCATAAACCAGCTTTTAGAATGAAGCGGAAAGATTGAATTTTTTAAGAGTTGCCTCAAATTATTTCAATGCACATGATCATATGCTTTTTGTTGGTCCAAGAAGATCAGGGAACCATCTGACTTGGACTGACACACGTTGGCAATAATATGGATTTGTCATGTATAGTCAGGTTGGTAACAAACCCATGATGATTGAAAAATAGGGCTATTTAAGCAATCTCATTGAAACATTTAGATAGTATCTTGTTTATAATTTTAAAATCTGCATTGGTAAAGGGGATTGGGCACCCATTACCCATATTGTTGGTATCAACTTTATAATAATGTGAAAACAAAGGCTTCTGACCTTATATTCAACAAACAAGTCTTTAAAAGGCACTTAATGATGGAGGCCTTGAGTAGTGGCGCGATTAAGTTAAAAAGCGTCCAATAGAGCTCATAAGTAATGTCATCTGGGCCAGGGATCTTGCGGTGAGGTGCCCTATGTACAGCATCACATAGTTTCTCATTAGAGAAAACACTAGCTAGACTAAATAAGTTAAATTAAGAGGATTATGGATTTAATTTTAGTTAGGAATCGTTAAATATCCTCTGGGTCACAGTCATCTGCTTGATATAGGTTGATGTAATATTGTTGACCCATTTCAGATAAATCACTGGGGAGGAGAAAATTTGCTCTTGTTTTAGTTTAAACTGGGTACAAAAGTACATTGTTTCCATGCAGTAAAGCAGCACATTAAGTGCCTTATTAACCTTTACATTTAGTGAGTTGTGAGGCTCCAGCAAGTGTGATTAAACAGTGTTGATATGCAATATCTAGCTTTTGCAAGTAAAGAGTTGTAGCAACCAATATGTGAGTACATTATAGGCTGTATCCCCTTTGAGTAACGTTCCTTACCAAATGGGCAAGATAATTCTTGAGGCGAGCAGCTGCACTGTAGATGCGTGATGCCAACGCGTGTCAATCCACTTTGCAGCATCTTTAATGTGTTGTTTTTATTATGCCCCACGTTACTAAAGGATCTTTGCAAAATGGACGCGCCAAATAGGTAAAAATGAATGATGGTTCATCCATTTAGAGAGCTCCACACTGGGTATTGTATCAATACTCACCTGCTCAAGCGTGGTTGAGTGAGCATTTAGTCAAGTGCGGCCAGGGAAATTGTTACTGAATAGTGGTCTTAAACCTACATTACATAGTATAAGCCTGGATTTCTTGGCTTAAAATTTAATAGGGGAGAATGTAGTCAACATTTGTCATATAAAACAATGTATTCTGGTGTATATGTTGCTGTGTCATGTGAGTAACCCCAGAAGAATAACTTAAGAGGGGATCATTTAATCTTCTCTGTTCTTTAAGCACTAAAAATTTGATTTGGCCTAGTGGGTATTAAGAGGTTAGTGGCCAGCGATCAATTAAAGTACTTGACCAAAAGTTTTTATCGCCAAGAGTAAAGCTGGTATATGGGAGATCAAGTTAGGATACTCTTCTAAGAAAAACAAAGTGGTCAGGTGAGTTATTGGGGTTTATACCTAAAGAAGAGTTATCTCCTCATTATTCCATTGAAATAACAGCTAGTGCTCATTAATTTAGAAATCTATAAGCTTTTATCACATTTAGCCCTTTGGTTGGACGAAAAACTAATCCACAGTAACAAAAATAATGTATAGTTTATAGGGAAAAAAGCGCTTGACTACTACTCGTCAACTTCTTTTGAATAGTGGGCTTCTTGAATCTCCAGTATGTCAGCAGGAGGGTTGTGCAATGATTTCAGTTTCTTAACCCAGGATGTCGAAGATCTGAAACCTGCAACGTTGAGTGTCCCTATTTTCAGTTGGACACTCAGGCTGCTCTATGAGCGGTGAGCTGGATCAATTGACCCATCCGCGCCCATAAGATCATCTTAGTTTTTTTTAAGAGGACAGCGAACAAAGGTAGCAACTCTATTTGAATGTGACGTCATAATTCTATGTGGGGGATGCTTAGAACCAAAATCAGTGTAGTCTTATGAACATTTGATTTTCTGGGAGGTTTACCATGAAAATAATCTAGGTCAATCGCGTCATTATCAAAAGTAATGTTTTATAGATTGGGAATTAAGACTAAATGCATCTTAGTAAGTCTCAAGGCAATCTGCCACCTGGCACTCACTGACATTGCTGGATGCTGGGATGGGGCAGTTCGCCAGTGTCATTTTTACCAGTGTGTGTTTCAGGTAATTAACTCTTTCTCTAACTTCCTAGCAGCCTTTTATCATCCTTTTGATGCACGTTCTGCTACTTAGCGGATATAGGAGCCATAATAATATATTGTCAAGCCTCACATGAGAGAAAGGCTGTTTGGCGTCAGCAGGCTTACCATAAACAGATAGTTGGTCATCCATTAGGATTTTATCCTCAGGATCCTTCTTTATATTCCTTTGTAAGGGGAAGGCATGCGCCTTATGGTACAGCGCTCTGCACTCAGTGAAAATAGTTGCTTTTTAAGGATGATGGAAAACTAATCAAAGGGATTAAGAAAAAGGATTCTGAGAAAGCAACCTTTGGAATTTTAGAAAATTCATCCTGGATCACCTGATGAGGCTCAATATTAGCATGGCTTTGCTACTGCTGAGCTTTTGGAGGTAAATAAAAGCTTTGCATTTCAAACTTCTTGAGAATCCCATACTCTTCTAATCCTTTTTTCAGATTATATTCATTAAAAGTGTGGGGAAGGTACATGAAAGTCATCAAAACTGTTAAAGATTGTAACATCTTTGTTTCATTGGGTGCGTTTCACACATACAATGTTTGACAGTCACATACCTTAACTTCAATTTCACTTTTTTCAGCTTCATTAGATGTCCCTTTGGTGGGAAAGCCTAGATCAAAACAATAACGATAAAAATTTTCCTTTGAGTAAGGTTTCATCAGGGATAACTTCACCTGATGCTCTGACACCTTTTTAAAGAAGATGATGTGTACTACTCAATATTATGCTGATGGCGTGGCTCACTATTGAGATTGGCATAGAATGGGAGATCTGGGGGTACAACATGTGGTTCCAGCAAAATTGATGGAACGAGTCCATAAGTGATGGACTTCTGACTTTTTTTATAGTACATTGCAATAATTGACGATTCCTGGAATGTACGCTTGCTAACAGAGGGATTAGCGCTGCCAATATACATTCCCCTTTTAGCTATAGTGTCATAGCAGCGTAGGTTCTTATTAAACATGCCAATGGGCATTCACTTTCAGCTATAGCGATGTACTGTTGTTGGTTTCTATTATACATAAAATATACTTCTCTATGTTATGTTTGATGGCTTAGTTAAAGTCAACTTGAAACGATTATTAGCTATTAAGTGTAGCTAATAAGAGGAATATACCTTTGTTGGATTTTAGGTAGTATAGTCTCGCTGGTGCATTAAAGCCTAAACTCCAACAACCAGGGATTAAAACCACTTTATTAAAGAAAATAATGAGACACTAAAAACTAAAAATTTGTAAGTTTATATCATTTATTTAGTGCTGCGGGGATAAGTAAAAAAGAACCCTCATACAATATTATGGCTTAGTAATTAAACTCACTTTAAGCCTTAAGGGTGTACACGTTGAATCATTATTAGGTTTGAACAAAGAAGAAAACATGGTCATTTGACCTATTGAAACCCTTAAATCTTGCCTCGCTTTATCAGAAAGGCTAATGGAGGGTCAAGAGTGGGTAGGACCATCCCGTGAGGTTTTGTTTTAATAAATTTGAGCCAATCACCATGTGAGAAAATATCTGCACTTTTTGGGACCCCTTCCAACTTATAAAAGGGCCTGGTCTCTGCGGTGTGGCTTGAATGAGAATATTGATATGGCGGGGAGGGACCTCAGAAGAGCTCCCTTGATTCTGCCGAGGAGTCAGAACATTCTGGCTACCTAAACTCGAACCATTTGGCCAAGTTTTACTAATATTTATTGGATTTTTGCCCTGATTCAAAGGATTCCACCGCAAATTGGCCAGGGTCTTTTGACCAACTATACAATCATCCTCATTCACAACACTCTTCTCACAATATTGGACTTGAAATTGTCTGACAACCTTTATAGGAGTCATATCATGATTCTACATATAAACTAATCACTGTGTTATTAATAAAATTATTAGATACTTTAGATAGGAATAGATGCCAAAGAACAGATAGCTGATTATGATGAGGAATTACCAGTGATGCTTCTTCTAAATCTTGAGAAGCTATTCTGAAAATTGAATTGAAGCCTGTATATATACCATACTTCATTGTTGGCATCACCAAAAAAGTATTATTATATCAACAGATTAATCAGCACTTTTGAGACAACCTTCTACAACAGCTTCTAGTTTAGGTTCATCTATGTATTATACTTGGAGGAAAATTGGTTTCATGCAAAGATTTTTTCTATTGATTATATATTTTTTGGTAAGAGGTGTCTACTGATTCCCTTGCCTTGATTTAATTAATAATTTAAGTCTCTTTAGTACTAGATATTAACTCAAGAGGAATTTATAAATTCTTACTGAATTATGTATGGGCTCCTGGGAGCTGGAGGTGGGGGAAAGGAAGCGAAGAGATGTGAAGAAAGAAAGGGGGTGTTGTCACAGAATTGGCTAATAAAGTTGATAACGACCTGCCTGTTGAGGTGAGTAAACACCCAGAATGCAAACCAGAATGTTGGAGGCATAGCCGTTGTTAATATCTGGGGCTTGGATGGTTGCTCGCACTGTCCCTAGATTTCAACTGCACAGATTTGTGGATCCTTGTGTTGATTATTTGATTGAAATTGATAGACTGGGGCAATAATAGTATGAAGTCTATTGTTATTGTTGATTGCCCAAAGCCACCTTGAGAGTATAGTCCAATAAACAGGTGCTTCTTTGTTTTGAAGACGTTCTGGTACTGGTTGGAAAAACTTTCCCTATTCTCTTCATGCAGAGCCAAGTGGAGACTTGATAGTAACAACCTAAGGATATCTGATCCTTGCACTCTTCTCTTAAAAGTAATGTTGAAACAACCAATGTTAAAAAACTAAGTTATTATCAAGTTTTTATTTGCTTTTATTAGGGAATAATTTTGGGGTTTTTATAGTTAGAATTGACACACAACTTTTCAGCTGTCCGCTGGGAATTATTTGTGCTCCTATACTGGTTTGACCCTCAAGTGCTAGCACTGAATCTCGTCAGGTACCATTGCCTTAAGTTTCTTAGGCAGCTTAATTCTTGGGTGTTCACCGACCAAAAATTGCTATCATGGACTTGAAACCAATTGTTTTGGCCAATGACAATTCTACTCTTCCTCCATCATTAAAATGCTTTGGTAGTTTTTGACGACTCCAATTTGTTCCACTCTGAAAAATTCCCTACAACCTGACTATAAGGTGTTAATCCCAAATCAAATTAATACTTGATTTTATTGGGAATGATGTCCAACAATAATCTCATCAGTTGGCAGCCTTAAATATTATTGGGGATGATGCCTGATGATAATTCATTAGTCGCCACCTCTAATATCATTGGGGATGATGACTGATGATGATTCATTAGTCAGCTGCTGTTGCCAATCCTATACAATTATAACTTAATCAAATCTATTAATAAGCTCAAAGGTTGGATTATGTGGTCATCTGAAATTCTAATATATCCCCCTCTTGGCCAGATTATCCAACAGAAGATAGAACCCTCAGGGATGGAAGCTGTCTTAGCTTGAGTTCTTATTTGGTTTTTCATATCTCTATGTTTTCAGCGGAGTGCAGCTCTGTCTGCACTCAATGCCCATATGCTCTGCTTAGTTTTGATGACTTTGTATCCTTGGTTGCTACCATTGCCACCTCTTCTCAAGTGCAGTTCCCATAAAATCATGCTGTTCCAGTCCCATCTTCACATCTTTTGCTAAAAGATCAACTGGTACATCTGTACAAACCCCAGGATGGGTCTCATTGGCATTTTCTACCTGTACCAACCCCAGGACGGGTATTGCTGGCACTTTGCCATCTGTACAAACCCCATGATGGGTCTCATTGGCACTTTGCCACCTGTACAAACCCCAATATGGGTTTCATTGGCACTTTGCCACCTGTACCAACCCCAGGACAGGTTTCCAACATCTCGTTGATAGGGACTATTCCGGCGGATCTAGTTTCAGCCTGTCCTGATCCTGCCAACTCTTGGAACCCGTGCCTGTCACTATCTTTTCCTTCCTCCACGCTTGGTAGGTGGGAATATCTCTAAATGCATCACTGCTCAGATTAAAATTGGTTTTTTAGTATTTTTTACTTTTTATATTTTTTATGCATCTTTTTATCTTTTTCATAAATATATATATATATATTAAGCCCAATACTTAAAGTATTTTGCGTGGACCTATTGACTATTCAACCATCTCTAATATTCTTGATCATATAGGCATCATTTGATGACTTGATGATTTTGAATGGTCCCATCCATAGGCGTCCAACTCATTTTTCCTTTTTTTAATTTTTCTCCATCATTTTTTGTTGACTCAAACATTCAGACTAACTCTGCTAAAAGATCTGTGCACAATCCCCTAGGCGCACGGATTAACTTGATACGTTTTTCTCAATCCAAATTCATCAGGATCTTATCCTTTTTCTCAGCATTATTTGCCAACTCTAACATTTTTTTTAATTCTGCTGATAGATCTGTAAATGATCCACTATTCGCACAGATAGTTTGGTAATGTTTTTCTATGCTAAAGTCATCTTAATATGATTATATTTTTTGAAATTCCTTGCCCTTCTCATTAATTAACTAATTTAAGATCAACCAATTTCAATTACTACTCTGCACTAATCGCCTTTCATTCTGATATCATCTAATGCTATGGGACTTCTCATGGCAGACCCAGTTGCAACCCAAGCTGGTCCTGCCAATGACTTTATTCCATGTAGATATCTGGCGGAACAGGTTCTCTTGCAGTGCTAAATAGTTCCACATCTAGCCTGCAAGGCCTTTTCCTGAATTTTGGGCAGTTTCATCATCCTCTTGAGGAATCACAACATTAAAAAATCGTCATAATTTCTTCTCCCAATTTTGGGTGGCTAATTGTCCCGTCGCTCCATTTTTCTAATATTGGCTATTTGATTTATCCTTTCAATTGGATCCATTGGGGTTTTCCCCATTATGACTTGATTCTACTGAATAACGACTTTTTTAATGCTCAATGGAATTTCATCTTCTAATTCCACTATAGTTTGATCGTCCTCAGCTGGAAATTCGTCATAAAATTGATTAGGCACATTAAAAGTTTCTCCCAACATCTTCAGATGGTCCACCATCTGTGAGTTCAATATTTCAAATACTAGTGCTGCTGCCATAATCTGATGAAATTTGTGGTAGGGCTGAAGTGCCGCCTGCATGGCTATGTGTGCATAAAAGTCAGTAAGCACTTTTTTGACCTGCTAAGATCTGACATTTTTGGTAAAACTGATTGGCAAAACTACCCAGGGTCTTGTCTTTGCAGAAGTATACCCATGAACTCTTGTTTACAATTTGCCATCCAAGTAGGGCTTCCAAACTCCAATATAATGACTGCTTTTGCTTCCGCATATGACCAATTGTCACCATTTAGGGTGAGATAGCACCAGATTCTGGCAGTCAGTGCTAAGTCAGCTCATTATGGTCACCGCTTTTTGACAGTCCGCATAGCTGAACATGGTCATCTTAAATAGGCAGAAAAATGCCAGGGCGTTATCTTGGTGAAAGGTGAGCAATTTCAGCATATTTCAAAATTCCTCAGTTGCTCCACTTATAGAAGATCCTGGTCCAGCTACTCTAGAAGCTATAATAGTGGCTTTAGGAGTCATTTCTGACACACCAGCAAATGGTTTAGGCATGTTTTGGGGTGGAGAGGTCTTCCCAATTGGAGTTTTGCATGCTTTTTTCCTCAGCCTCATTTGCCTCAAATTGCTCACACACATATTTGTGTTTTTCAAATTCTTCAATATGCTTTTTAATTTTTGCCATCTCCTCATGAAACCACTGGATTTATTCCCAATATGCTTCTCATTCAGTTTTTTGAAATAAAATTTCTTTGACAAGTTTGCCCTCTTTCTGCTTCAAAGAGGCAACTTTTCCACACAGGACGTTATTCACCATTCCTAATTGTTTGAGAATCTCTTCTGCCTTGATCATACGCTCCTCTAAGGTACTAACATCGGCTTGAGATGCCAAGCTGAGCACATTTTGATTGACGGCCTGTAGTTCCACCCAGAGATTCTGAAGCTCTTCCTTATAAGACATTGTTGTTTTAAGTTGGCTTTTGTCAACTCAATAACCCCTATAATGAGCACCAATGTTAAAAATCTGGGGCTTGAATTGTTGCTCGCCTCTGGCCCTAGATTTCAACTGCACAGATTTGTGGATCCTTGTGTTGATTATTTGATTAAATTTGATAGACTGGGTAATAATAGTATGAAGACTAATATATTTTTTGATTTCTTAAAGCCACCTTGAGAGTATAGTCCAATATTAAACAGGTGATTCTTTGTTTTGAAGACGTTCTGGTATTGGTTGGAAAACTTTCCCTATTCTCTTCATGAAGAGCCAAGTGAAGACTTGATAGTAACAACCTAAGGATATCTGATCCTTGCATTCTTCTCTTAAGAGTAATGTTGAAACAACCAATGTTAAAACAAATAAGTTATTATCAAGTTTTTATCTGCTTTTATAGGGAATGTTTTGGTGTTTTTATAGTTAGAATCGACACAACTTTTCAGCTGTCCGCTGGGAATTATTTGTGCTCCTATACTGGTTTGACCCTCAAGTGTTAGCACTGAATCTCGTCAGGTACTGTTGCCTTAAGTTTCTTAGGCAGCTTAATTCTTGGGTGTTC
This sequence comes from Massospora cicadina, assembly GCA_022478985.1. Taxonomy (NCBI): domain Eukaryota; kingdom Fungi; phylum Entomophthoromycota; class Entomophthoromycetes; order Entomophthorales; family Entomophthoraceae; genus Massospora; species Massospora cicadina. The sequence continues at coordinate 3,750 of JAKSZP010018915.1, read as the reverse complement.
ACCGACCAAAAATTGCTACTATGGACTTGAAACCAATTGTTTTGGCCAATGACAATTCTACTCTTCCTCCAGCATTAAAATGCTTTTTGTAGTTTTTAACGACTCCAATTTGTTCCACTGTAATAATTCCCTACAATTTGACTATAAGGTGTTATTGCCATAGCGAATTATTACTTTTTTATTGGAATGATGCCTAACAATAATCTCATCAGTTGGCGGCCTTAAATATAATTGGGGATGATTCCCGATGATAATTCATTAGTCAGTGACCTCTAATATCACCAGAGATGATGCCCGACGATAATTCAGTGGTCAGCCGCTGTTGCTGATCCTATACAATTATAACTTAATTGTCAAATTTGTTAATCAGTTAAAAGGTTGGATTATATGGTTATCTGAAATTCTAACAGCCGTCCATATGACCTGATACTTGACGGGGAGAGAAATGATTGAGTGGCGGTAACTAATAATCACCTTTACAATCATCCCTAATAACAAACTGTGGTTGCAGTGGCAGCTTCAGGTTCCACTATTGTTAGTTCTCTGGGGCCCATAAGGAGCCCCAAATATGCTCTCGCAACATGAGTTGCTAAGAATGAGGATAAGTCGTGGAAATTAGCCACCAGGTAGAAAGAATCTCCAGAAGCAATGTCAAATTCTTACGCCAGATGTCATCCACTATTGGAGACAATCCCAAAAGGCGACTATAACAGTATCCCCACTCAAGGAGAGAGCAGCAACGTTGTGATTATGGCCAATATGGCAAGTCATTGCTTAGATTAAGGAATATTGCACCTACTGATGGCAGCTGATAGAGGAGCGTGTAAAATAAACCAGAAAAGTCTGCGGGGAAATTTTTTTATTAAAACAAACCATAGAAAATTGACCAACAATTGTACTTGTGGTGGATGGTTGTCATAAGAGCTGGGTTAGCAGAATAACATTTTTGGCATGAACCAAGGGTAGCGTGATCCTATTCAATTCTGGTATATTGAGATTCTAAATTCTCATGATTCCAGATTAATTTACTTCTGTCCAGCCAACTCTCGCTCAAATTTTATTGCCATCAATTTCCCCTCCAGCGCAATTTTGCTTGGAAAATTGGTGAAACTTTATTTGTCAGGCAACTGGATGCGCCCATGGCCAGGCCACATAGGGAAGGTCCCATTGAGCATCAAACAGAAATAATGCACCCAGATCCGGTGGGGTTGCGCCCACCTTTCCAGTAGAACAGAAACCCGCTGACATGGCCTCAAATTTGAGCATACTGCTGATGACTCAATTCCACTGGACCCTGATTTATTTATATTACTGGCCCCCTACTTTGACATACAACAATCAGAGGGTAGGAACGCCCGCCACTTCCCTGCTGGCGGTGGCCTCTTACCACTGCCACCTCCAAACACACACACCCTGTTTACTGCAACTCTCTTGAGTGGTGATGTAGGATTAAAGGGGGCAACTTTGAGGGGATATTCTGTCCCCACCTCTTGTCCACCACATGGGCTAAATCGCTCTGAGACACAAGAGGGACAGCCGCCTTCTTTACCCCCTTCTTTATGTAGAACAGGAATTCCTCGAGGTTGAGGCTCAGGGGTGCTCCCCTTGACTACATTATCTTCTCCTCTTCAAACAGGGGATTCACCACCAATGGGTACTTAAGTGAGGGGGACGTTCTTATGGCCTTTGGCAGCTTAATAACCAAAAGTATGGCAATCTTTGAGGGAGGATAGGGAGCATTAAGGTGCAGGATGTTAAAGCCTCTACCAGCTCTTCACAATGACACAGTTGCGGGTGCTGACCAACTATTGTCATACAATGGAAACCCCTTTGTTATATATTTGCAAGAATTGTTGAGATACACTGTAAGGTTTTTGCACAGGGTCAAGCCCACTGAGCAATGGGCGGATGATATGGATATTGTCAGCCCACGAGACAAACATAAGATTATAATAAAATGTGAAGAAATAGCTTCAGCCACACTACTTAAATTATAAAATATAAAACAGCATATTCTTTCTGCTCTTCTCTCTTCTTCATATTAACAATCCTCCTCTTTCAATCTTCTCATCCTGCTTATACGTTAGCAACTTCAGTTGATACCAATCCTTTTTTTAGACTATTCATCTCACTATATTCTCATTGATCTAGCATAGTCTACATTCATTAAATCTACAATTGTCTAGTTCAAAGCGATCAACTAATTATTTATTGTGCATTGACATTCCTATTTTGCCTTATTTGTAAGCAATTTAATAATTATCCATTCTAACCCAATATCACCTCATCCCAAGGCGCTCAAATATTTATACTCTATATTTATTGTTAATAGATTCTAGCCAATCCGCCATGGCTATTTTGAGCTTATCATCCTGTAATATCAGAATCTCGACATTACCCCCCTAGACTGGATGATAAGGCTCCTATTGCTTATACATCTGGAGGAAGTTTGTGTACACTAAATTAATAATATGACCGCTAGCAGGGTTCTTGATAGTATAGGCGTCAACACCTGTTTTCTCAATAACTTTGAACGGATCAATCTAAATACTGGCCAACTTGTGTTTCCGCCAAAACCTATGTTGATCATGGAATAGCACATTGTCACCATCTTTGAAGTGGACTAGCCTACTAAGTCTTACCTGATCGGCATCCTGATTCTTTATCTTCTTGGCTAAGCTGAAAGAGTATGCTTCAGTTTTCATTTTTGATTAAAGTGTTGGTTAGGGTCATCAAATAACAAAGGGGGTCCATTCCGCCTGTATCTTCTATGCAGGAATAAAGCAGCGTCGGAAGAGCAGGGTGTCGTCCATACAGTAATTGAAAGGGCTCTTCCCCATGGCGGAATGATATCTAATCTTATAAGCAAATATGGCGGTGGACAGGAGGAACTCCAGTCTGAAGTTCAATCCGCTACTATTTTACAAAAGTATGTTCACTAAAGCTCCATTAACTCGCTCCACCATCCCATTAGACTCAGGGTGGTACAGGGTCATTAGAACCCTATGGATGGCCATAAGCTCATTCAGCTTTGGAAGGGTGTGGGAAGTGAAGTTAGTTCTGTTATTGGTAAGGAGGAACTAAGGGCAGCCATGTTGCTAGTTAATACATTCCATTATGAACTTGGCCACTATAAGTGCCCCCAAATCCCATATCGCCCACGCTTCACCCACCTGGTCAAGTAGTTGATCGCCACCAGAATGTACTTGGACTGGTTAGCTCCTGTTGCCAGAAGACCAATGACATCAATAGAAACCATGTGACAAGCAAAGTGCAGTTTCAACAACTATTTTGAGGTGTTGCAAATCTATATGACTGGAAGACAAGCCACCATTAGGATCAAGTAAATCATTGGAGGAATTCCGCCAAAGGTTCAATGGACAGAATCCGCCGAGGATGTTTCAGAGCTATAAGTAATTGATCACCTTTGGCTGAGGCGATAATGGGTTATAATGGGTTGTATTAGATTGCCTTCAAAATAAGGCGATAGGGCGATGTTGACATTTGACAGCCAATAAATTGGATCTCCTCAAATAAGGGCAATAAAGAATTGAAGAACAACAAGCTGAAACTAATGGGAAGATGGTGAAATGAATAACTAAGCAAAAGGGTCAGTATTGACTGAGGTCGCTGGGATATCAGTGAAACAAGGAGACTGGAGGAGGATGGTTTTTAGTAGGATAGAAAAAGAGAAAGATGGAACGGACTAGAGGAAGATCCGCCAATTTATTATAATAAATTAAAAAGAAG